>CAJRST010005557.1:14471384-14583686 GCA_907169785.1 Menidia menidia | reverse complement strand
ATAATATAATATAATATAATATAATATAATATAATATAATATAATATAATATAATATAATAATAATAATAATAATAATAATAATAATAATAATAATAATGATAATATAATCATTTTCCATTTTTTTCTTTCCCATCCAATCTTCACATTTCTGTTGTTGTACTGACTTTGTCCACAAGGAGAAAGCAGAATCCTTCTGTAGTTCTGCTTCTCCTCTTGCCTTCAAAACACAGTGCTGCATGTTTTTCTTGCAACTTCTATTTATTGAGGATTAGAAACATGAAAAATACATTTTAAAAAGCTTAGTAAAACGTGAAATGATCGAACAGACTGAATAGCGATTCATTCATATTTGTACAAAACATTGATAACGCTATGAGACGTCCAACAGGAACGTCCTCAGCAGCTGCTGACATTGGCACCATGCTAGGAGAGTTGTAAAAGCTCACTGTGAGCTTCCAGAGACCTGAGCTTTGAGAGGTTGTTATTCAACAGAAGGTGCAGCAACAACTCAGTGATCTGTGTTTGTATCTTGTATATGTGTGTGTGTATGTGTGAGTGTGTGAGTTTTAGTCAGTGCTGTGTGTGCTGTTGTCCTAGCTCTAGTGTTTAGGACGAGGACCGGGCTATCCTCTGGATATCAAAATGGGAAACCAGGGTGAAAAAAATGGATGGAAACGGGATGTGTAAATCACCGGGAAAAGGTTAGAGCCACAGTGGATGGATTAGATGGTGACAGATGTGCGATTGAATATGGGTGAAGGCCCGGTCAGGAGAGTGGCGGCAGGGAGCGGGTGCTGACCGCGCTGGACTTCCCCCTGGGCGAGGACGGCGGGGGCTGGGTGAGGTGGGGCGAGGAGGGGGAGGGGCGGAGGTGCCCGCTCTGGCAATCCCTGGAATTCCCGGGCCGCTCCTCGCCCGGAGCCCGACCGCGGGGCCTGCGCAGCTGAGGCGGGGTGGAGGGGCACCCGGGCGCGCATTTGTACTGGGAGGGAGACGGCGGGGGGGAGGGGGTGTGACAGTTAGGGGAGGAGTAGCACCTGGGGGCCGAGTGGCGGCCGGGGGACGGGTGGCGCCCGGGCGAGGAGTGTCTCCCGGACAGAGGCTCGCGGCCGTGGTGTGGGCGCCCCCTCATGTGTCGGGGGGACCGGGGGGACCGGGGGGACCGGGGGGACTTGGGGGATTTAGGCATTTTGGGGGACCGGGCTGTCTTGGGAGACTTGGACATTTTGGGAGACTTGGGAGACTTGGGCGTTTTGGGCGTTCGGGAAACAGGATGGGAAGGGGCGGAGTGGGGGGGGGGGCCCGGGCAAGGCGAGGTGGGATCTCCGTTGTTGGCAACCTTGTAGAGAAAGACATCGTACTGAAGGGGCGAGCCGGCGTCCGGGTGGAGCTTGGCCTCTTTCGGCAGAAGGACCTCCAGGCCAATAGTGACTCCATCCTGATTTGGAAAGATGGTAAGTAGAGAATGATGCAAAAAAGGTAGGAGATGGAGGTATTCACAGAGGGGAAATAACAAAAAAAAGACACAAAGACAGATGCTTATGCGGGTGAAATTTGAGACACTGGGTTCCTGGGTCCAGAGGACTGCAAACACTATTTGTAGAATCTCATCTGTTCAAACGTGGGCAAACATAGCAAAATGTTATAGTTTTCCAGCTTTTAAGTCCAATATTCACACTTATTCAGCTATCACATTAAAGAAGTTTGCTGTTTCTTTACAGCTGATAGTAAAAACATCAGGAATTCAGTGTCTCCTATCTGAGGGGAAATTGTAGGAAGGATGGCAGTGAACTGCAAAGCTCAGCATGCTTTTTTAAAAACTACAGCCTTGATTTAGCTGAAAAGGCAACACAGCTACAGCTGACCCCGTTCTCACAGCCAGTCACACAGAATGAAGACATCAGCTGAGATCAGCAAGATTTCAGAAAGAATAAAGTCTATTGACACTTTTGGTGGAAGTGAGTTTCTGAAATGCCACAGCTATTTGGGACAAAAAATATGAATTTTTTTATGGCATATAAAGCATATATTTTCTATGTCAAAATGAATTCCACTGAACTTTTTAATGTTATAGTAATTTTTTAAAAATGTGATTAGAACACTGACGATGCATCTCATTGCTGTAATCATTGCTCATTCGTGTGGCCTTCTAAACCTTCCCGAAGGAAGGTTGTTACCAATTAATAAAAGAGCAAGAAACCCAATCATTTAGAGGTGGAGTGGCTGTTGATGGCCATTCAGTGAACTGTAACCGAGGGGATTAAGGTACATTTCCAAGTGAACCAGGATGGGTTACATATGTTTTTGCATTTTGAACCAATTCGCTAACACATTCTATAGTGCTGATAATGTATTTAACAGGGATTAGAATTTAAATTAGTCTATACACCATGAGCCAAATCCATCTTTTAGGATTAAATTCAAACCCGCAGCTAGGTGTAGACCACAGACGTATGTCGATCTTATAATCTGCAAAACGAACAGTTCCCTGATCATCTATCAGCTACATTGTGTATTTTTGCTAGAAAAAACAACTATATTTTTGTTTGATTTACCTATTTGAATTAAAATATATTTTTAAATATCACGTATATGCATCTTATACTCACAACATTATTCCGAAAGGTTGTACAATCATTAGAAAAGAAAATGTCTTGTTTATGAATTAGGACTGTAATAATGAATGGTCGTGAGCATAAAATGCAAATGACACACACCAACAGTTGTGTGATAAGCAAATGCAAAGAACGAGGACCCCTTGTGTGTTATCAATGAGGACAGGCAAAGAAAAGGATATTAATCATTTCAAAGTTGACATTTATGCAGTGTTGGAAAAAATCTAATATGACACAGGCATTGGTTCAGACTCCCCCCTGAAAACCTGCATGAATGTAATAATCTGACTGAGATAATAAAGAATAAGCACGCTTATTATGTTGATGTTAAGCATGGAATGCTACTTTTCAAGCTTTTATGGTTATGGTTCCATTTGGAGCTTTCCATGGTGCTGAAACTGGGCTGTTGTGTGTTTTCTGTGGCGTAATCTGTGAGCAGCCGGCTGCCGTGGCGCGAAAAGTAGGGTCAGCCATGCATTCAGTCGTCATTAGAGTGGGGGCACTTGGGAAGTAGAGAAATTCATTATGAGCAGACATGCAGAAAAGAGAAAGCCAGAGAGAGAGAGAGAGAGAGAGTCTGCAGGGAGAGTGGAGCTCATAGCAACACACAGGGACAAGCTGGATAAAATGAAAAAGATTTATTCCAACAACTGTGAACTGTAATCCTTCATGTATACCCAAAAAAGTACAAAAGAATCTCAAGTACAATAAAGTAGAATAAAACACATTGAAAACCAAGACACAGCGTGTGTATTATATGCATATAGATTCAAATATCAACTCCAAGCAATTACTTTAACCTCAGGTAATCTAGACATATCCACTTATTAGCAATGTCAAACATGAATATTTCGCAAATACAGATTCACTTAATTTCCAAGTACTTCTTTTGCAAATATTACTTTTTTCAGACACTTTTTCGCTGATAACACCAATGCATGCGGGCAGAGGGACAGTTAGGCGGGACAGGCAGAAGCAAGGGGGGGAAGGGACGGGAGGTTCAGGGAAATTGGAAAAACAGACAATGAAGGACTTCATTGGCCAAAGACCAAGGCAGGGCATCAGTAGAGAGGGCAGTCAGTCAAAAGTTGGTCCAAGCCAGAGATGTTAGTCCAGTATTAGAGGCAGAAGGAGCAAAGAAAGGCGGCGGCGGCGCCACTAGATGGTCAGTAAGAGCATGGCAGCCTTGTAAACAACTATTGTGCTTCTCAACTTGGATCTTTAAATACGTGTTGTGCTCACTTTTAGACGTTAGATCTTACTACGCTGTCAGGGACCCGGTGTGCACTTAGCGAGGTGTAAACGATGTCAGACTAGAAGCTTTGTGTGCGCCGTAAACATTTTGGTCTGATTCTCCACCCGGACACTGAGCGCTGTGCTGACTTTTACACCAGGTTGTTCTGGAGCATGTTTACCTCGGCGCTCTCCTCCGTGTTGTTGGGGGTGTGGGCGTGGACGCCGGAGGCCGGGCGGTTGTTCTCCTGCTTGGGGGAGTGGGAGTTCAGGATGTTCATGGAGCCCTCCTCCTTGGGTTGCGGGGGCTTTGCCTGGTGGTCCTTCTGAGGCTCATCCTATGGGGAGAGATTTACTGTTCACATTTGTATAACAACTGACACACACACACAAAAAAAGATTTGCACCTAAATGAATCGGTTTGATTTTTTTTTTTTTTATCGTTGTTGCTCTGAATATGAATGCACATGCAAAAAGCCTTTTTGTAAAATGAAATGCCTTGAACCTTCCATATTACCAAACACAGAGTTTGGCAAAAGAAGTACAAATTATACAGAGGTGAGCTAAACTCATTAATCCACCCCGTTACTAAATTGTTTGGTAAAAGCTTACTGCAAACTAAGATAAAGATAGCAATGACAGAATGGAATATATTAATATAAAGCTTTTTAATGTCAGAATTTAATTTACAGAGTAATGTTTCATTCTGGGATTCTACTTGACTTAATTACATAATCATTTTTATGTACATCATTATAATCATTTCTATTCACTGTGCTGCTGCCCCTCTTCTGACTGACATATTCCGTTTTAACATATTCTGTTTAAACATGTTCTGTTTTGACATATTTTGTTCTAACATATTCTTTTTTTGACATATTCTGTTTTAACTCGTTTCGTTCGGGCTCTAATATATTTTCCTCAAATAAATAAAGAAACACAAAGGTGCGATGATACGCTGGAAGATGATAAACCCCCCCAGGAGTGGTCACTATGTGGACATGTACGCTAACATTGATCTAATAAACTAATCTTATATTTAGATTTAGGGAAAGCATACAATACCTATCACTCCAATGACATTTAAAACTCTGCACTGCAGACCCCGTTCCTGCAGGCGCTTTACGGCCTCTGGACCTGACATTTAGAGCATCCGGCAGTCCAGCAGCCACAGAAACTCATCTGTAATGGCTGCAGGGAAAGGCCAGCTCAGCTCTGAGGGGCAGAAGCTAATGTTGAAGAAAACAAGCCACAATTTGTTCGCGTCAGTTGGACCGATAATGGGTACGTATCCCGGTAATCACTCGGTATGAGCTTGTGTTTTCGCAGGGCTGTAACTATAGCGTTTGCGTCCGTGTGTCAGTTTGTAAATGTGCAAGTCGGTCATTTATTGGCGTGTCACAGACAGCTGAAGGTCATGGCCACAGCGGGCGGTAAATAGGACACAATTGATCGGTCACACTGGCTGCTGCTGGACTAGGTGAGATTTCACATGCAAAACTTTGGGCTCTGAATGTTTAAAGTGATTTTCTCTTAGGTGATCTCTCACGGCTCAAATTTTGTGTTTACTCTGGGATTGGATTTGGATTTGTTGAGCAGAGTCTCAATTAATTCTTTTTGTGCATAAGTTTAACCAAGCTTCTATAACCTTTCACAGTGTTCTGGCTTCCTAACGCGTATTATCGATAACTACAAACTGGGCCATAAATCTGCCAACAAACAGACATACAGAGAGTAATTAATGCAACCCCACTTACACACTTTACACACAGTTATAATGGATTTCATAGCAGCACAGCATGCATTTCATCTATAGAAGAGAAGTGAGTGGAGAATAAATGCACAGGGACCTAACATGGCCGTGTGTGCTGTATGAGGAGTGAGCAGAGGAACAAAATGGAGGCTCGGCTTGCCACATCGAGCTACTCAGGAAGCTGCAGAGGCACAGGTAAGAGAGGATACGAATGGGGGAGCCTGCTATTATTCACTCGGTGGTGATCACATTACTCCTGGAACAACTGGCTGTAGGAAGCCTCGCAGGAGGTGATCAATCATGTCAACCCGGAGGGCTCGGACCAGATGCAAGGAAAGAGATTGTGGAAGTGAGGTTTTGCAGCAAATTTGGCAAGTTTAAAGCAAAGCCAAGGAGAAAAAAAAGGAGGACTGCTGCAGGCAACGCGAACATCTCCACTGTGCTTACCTGGAAGTGGTTATAAGGGTTTCTGTGTTTATAATCCCAGGTATATCTCGCTGTTGATGACCTCTGAGGGATTAGTGAGTATGAAAACCATTAAGCAGTGGCATACCGTACAAACTCAGCTGTATGAATCATTTTAATGAGAGCAACTTGATGGAAACGGGGCCACTTTTGTGGAAATTTGCTCTCGGGAGCTGATTTTAACTCAGCAATTTAGCACAGACAGGAAAAAAACAGCCACACAAACATGACGACAGGACAAAAAAAACAAGACTGGTACATAAATTACATCAAAGCACTACTCTGCTGGGGGGGGGGAAGAAGTAGAAAAAAAAAGGGGGGGGGGAAAAAACAAAGGAAAAAAAAATCAACCCCAATAAGGGGGAGAGAAGCAAACATGAGGAGAGTTGGGGCATACCTGACAGATAATGTTGTCATAGTACGCCAGGTTGTGAGTATGAGCTTGGGGAGCAGGCGGAGGGGTGTCGCACAGTTTCCTTACGTTTGGCTGGGAGCCGTCGGCCGTTGTCGAAACTGAGAGGCCGTCAGTCTGGGGCTCGCCGCTCTGGGGGCGGTACTTACTGCGAGAGAGCGGAGAGGGAGATTTGTGTGCTATCAACATTTGTGTCGCCTTTTGTGTTGCCTTTTTCCCCCCATCACAGAAACAGGAAATCACAGTAAATTCACAATTACGTCAAGTTATGTCAGCCATTATTCACAGAAGTTCCCTGTTTTTTGTAGTGGACGCCAACAAAGTGTAGCTCACGGCTCCTGGTTCTGCTTTCTCTCACCCTGGCCACACACACCTGCGTTTGCGAAGGCGCCGGTTCTCGTTCTTGAGGCGGTAGAGTCTCTTGGCAAAGAAAACGACGATCATAAAGAGCAGGAGGAGCACGACAGAGGCCACGCCCACTATCACGCACAACACCTGGAACTCTGTGATGGCCCATTCGCAGCGCATGCCTTTGTTCCAGATGTAGTCCTGTACATTACACCTGTGTGTGTGTGTGTGTGAGAGAGAGAGAGAGAGAGAGAGAGAGAGAGGGATAAGAAATGTGGGCCATATAAGCCTAATTAAACTACTCATTTAATGCCTTTAGTTTACAGACATCCCTTCTCTTCACCTGTTGCCTCATTGCTAAAGTCAGGGGGTTTCGCTCCAGACTGTAAACCATTAGCACCAGCAGATTTATCAGATTTACTTCAGAGTAAAGGGTGCTGGGTTACTGGTGACACGGTGTCCTGGGGCCTGTCCAACAGAGCGGCCTAGCTTTTAATGAGATCAAAGGATCAGAGCATGTGCATGGACAGTGTTTGTGCTTTTTTTTTCCACTTCCTGTGTACTTGCACAGGAAGAAGAGTGCATTTTGTACACAGACACGTGTGTTTATGTTCATTTGTGTGTAATATAAACCAGCAGGTAGGACAATGGGAGCAACAGTTTGCTTCCGAGCTTACAGTGAAGCGGCAGGGCTGGGCAGATGGTCGCGAGGCAGGCGTGCAGTCTTGTGTATGTGTGTGTGTGCGTGTCGGTGGATCTGTGGATTACACATATGTTCCCGAGTAGTGAGTGTGTGTGCGCCTTTCGCTATCGTCAGTGCGATCTTTCCTGGCCCTATTTGTATTGTCATCCTCCTCATGCTCTGCTTTCTTTGTGTATGCGTGTATATGTGTGTGTGTGTGTGTGTGTGTGTATGTGTGTGTACTGCATGAGTTTATCAGCAGCCTACAGACACACACTGTCTGTACCCTCAAAAACGGAGCTAATCTTTTGGGGATCCTGCTGTGATCTTGACAAAACATCATGACACATTAAGCCAGCCTTCTGTCTCGGTGCATTTGTTCAGTGGGTGTTTATTTAGCTGCGGTGTCCTAAATCCTAAATCTTTTCTTTGGTGCCATTGAAAGTTGTTCCAAAAAAGATGCACTCTCATATTTAAAAGGAAAGAGGAAATGTTTTACTTGAGTTACAGACACTCCTGTTTACCTAAAAGTCAGAGCAAGCTGGTAGATCCTCAAGCGTTATAATGAAAATCTTGTTATTCTCATTTCAGTTTGCCCAAAAACAACTATTCAGTTGACCTAGAAGATATTCCAGGATGCTTCTCACCTGCAGAAGGCCCCCATTCCTGCGACGACAGTGCACACGCCTCCGTTGAAACAGAAATTGGGTTCTACGTCGCACTGGGAAACGCACACCCCGGGTCCGGACAGGACAAAGCCCAGCCTGCAGCCGTCGGCCCCCATGGCGCCGCCAACGCCCAACCCATCACTGCTATCTGGCCCTGGCACGGGAGGAGCCGGTAAAGATGAGCCTGGCCTCACGTTTTCGGGCACAGCGGGAGAACCACCGAGCAGCGGATTCTCATCCTCCATGTCAGTTGAGGGTGAGAGGGTGGCCTCCGGCTCTGGGGTGGTATCTACTGCTGAAAGGTCATCGTCAGGAGACAGGTAATCATAAAAATCAGAGAGTGTCCATGTGGTAGGGTCTCCACCTTTCTGCTTTTGGGGTTTGGGGGCTTTTTCCCAATCCAGAGCGGCCTCAGAGGGCACCACGTCCGGCGCGGGGCTGTGAAACTCCACAGTGATGACGCCGTCCGATAAGGGATTCCCAGGCTGGTCAGGCCCGGCCCCTCCGGCCGTTAGCTCCTCCATCACGGAGGGATCCTCCTCGGCGAAATCCAGGTAGTGCCGTTTGTGGTTATGGTGATGTCTGGTGGGGCTGAGGGGGAGCTTGGCGCCAATCCCCGCTCCAATCAGGTGCTCTCGCTCTGCCGAGTCGTCGCTGAGCACCATCCTGGTGTCCAAGGCCTCGTTGCTGACCGATGAGTGATTGTGGTGATGATGGTGCCGGGCTACTGAATGTTTCCCTGTCAATCAGACACGGAAAGACGGTTAAACAGACCAGTGGTTTTACATTTAACATTTATACATCTTTCACTGAGAGAATTTTCTATTTGAATCCAATTAAACGGTGCCACTGGACTTCCACTAAATCTCTATAACATAAATAAGCAGCAGACAATTGTAACACCTTCATGGTTTATTTGATTAGATACAAAAATACATAAAAAAAAATACATAGACCTATTGTTTTAAAGGATTTTATAATCCAAAGGAAGAGATGTGAACTGGCATTTACATGCGAATCTAAACAGTCGCACTCAGTGACAGATTTAAATGTGTTGTTTATGTCATCTTCCTAAAGCTAAATGAAGAAAAATAAAAATCAGTCCATTTGATAATTGCCATTCTTATTTTTGTTTTTTGAGTTTTGTTCACAGCATTCTATGGGAATGTCTTAATGATGTTCAAAGCCTTTTTAAAAGGAAATGCGTCTAGTCATATTTTGCAATCTCATGTTTATCTGAGTCATTATCTGGTGATAAAAAGGGTTCCCTTTCAAGTTGCCTCACTGTGAAAGAGCAAAGTCATTAGTGGTTGGACATATGAGACCAGGATCTGGAGACTTCAGCACGAGGTCAGAGGGTGGTAACGTAGGATTAGGCCCAGTGACTGACTGACCGATATGCTCCAGTGACTGAGACTTGGTCAGGATTAGATTAGGATTTGGAGCAATGGGTTTGCTTTGACAATCTGGAGAGAATGATCCCCACACATAATAAAAGAGCAAAGACATACAGATTTCCTATAGATAGAAGTATATATATAGTTAAACATACTGCTTGGGAAGTATGTCTTTACACAACTGTTGTACTTCTGGGGTATGATTTATTTAATCCAATCATAATTATAATGAATGGATAAAGAAAGAGCAAGTAGCTTGTTTTATATTTAGCCTGATGGATGCCTTAGCAACATGTACATGGATGTGATTCATCACCAAGCCAACACAAATGAACCAGTATTTCTTCAAAAAAGAAAGAAATACTTCATCAATTTAACCTCAGTTGACTGAATCTGTAGAGGTACATTTTCCCACTTTTTTTTCTCACGTGTCACATGACTTCTCTCTGATTGCTACCCAGAAATCACCATGTCCAATAAGATCGCTGCTGTCCGTATCTGCCACTTCATTCAGAGCTTGTACAAAAACCATATGAACGTGCCTCGACTCATGAAGACTAGTGTGGCTTCACCTAACACACACGCACACACACACATGCACACACACGGAGCACAGTTGCCATGGTGAGATGTGAAGACGTGCCATGTTGAAAGAAGGAGCGGAGTGAGGGAGCTGCAGAGGAAACAGAGAATCCAGTGTTAGGGCTCCTTGTCTCTTGTTTTCCAATCAACCCGGCCGGCCAATCAGCTCAGTAATATGCTGCACCATCTCTGGGAAAAAACCGGGGTGCGACGGGCCCCTCCTGATTCGTGAAAAGACATCCTCCGGCAGCTCAAACTGATTACGAAGGCTTTGGTTTTGCATTGGAGCTTCAATCTGCCAATTTGTTCTCTGTTAAGACTTGGATGTTGCATCCAGTGTGGAATTGGCCGTCTTCACAGCGATTACACGAACAAAAGGGAGCATGAGGAGATCACAAAGCCACAACGGTCAAATAGAATGCACCAGTCCTCTGCTGAGCTATGTGATTTGTGTCTCGGGGATGATTTGCACCTTTAACTGCCGCTCAGCTCATAACCTCCAGCCTCACACTGAGGCATGTCACCATGGTAACAAGTTTTACCTGAGGTCACTATGATTGGTTAGAGTGCAGACTGCCGGCAGCCTTACCGGCAGCACAGAGAAGAAATTATTAGAAGAACCAAGCAAACACTGTGGGACCGACACTTCTAATGTGCTGCTTCAATGATTCAACCTCTTTCATATGTAAAAAAACAAACAAAATTAAAAATCAATTTGTCATTTTGGTGCTCTTCATGTATTTCTTTGGGATTTTTCCAACTCCTTTAATGAGCCAGCCTGCGACTTCCATCTAAAATCTACGTTATATAGCGTAGATTTTACACTTTTAATCTCTAAACAGCATCCTCCTTCCCTGTGTGTATATGTTTGGGTGTGAGAGATGCTGATGATCTGATTTGCTGTGACATATTGTGAGCTTTCTAGGACCGCAGGGCAGTTGGCCCTCGCGGTGTGCAGCCTCTAGATTTTGGACGCAGACACACACACACACACACACACACACACACACACACACAAACGCTCACACGCCAGCACGCCCCAAATGATTCAATCCATTTTGTTTTACACATCCATACCACACGCTTTTCTCCCAGGTACTTCTTTGTGTTGCCAACTGACCGATCATACAGCAAAATAGACTATTTGAAAGACAAGTGGGAAGATCTAAACCTATAAAATGTCTTTTGGGTGTGGGCCAATGCTTGAAATGATGACAAAATGAGCGTATTGTGATTTAATGACAAAAAATAGACTGGAACATTTCTAATTTGGGCGCATGGGAATTGCCTGGGGTTATATGGTGACACGGCCATCTATCCATCCAATTTCTATGCCCTCATATTGCAATTCAGGGTCATGGAGTGGGTTACAGATCATCCCAGCTGTCAGTGGGAGAGAGGGGGAGTAGACCATGGGCCAGTTTCTCACATACCCATAAATGCATTAATCCAGAAAGTCAAAGAAATCATTAGAGAAAACAATAGCAACGTTGAGTTTTCTCATTCAGGGCTGAAAAGATGACATATGACAATGCTCTAAAGACTCATCTGCTTAGTTTATTGCAATTTCCACCAAACAGAACAAAGATGAGAGATGGAAAAAAGGAAAGCACGTTTAAATCTAACTCCTCCCCACGGTCCATATCAGCCCAATTACTGTAATCAACAATATGGCCATCTTCTAATTAATCCCACATCCACTGCCAAATGGTTTCGCGTGAGAGGTGACGGTGCCAGACGCGCAGGCCCGTTTGCCGGTCAATGTGCCACAGCCTTAACGCCTGGTTACGCATCGAGGCCGAGAGACGCGGGAGGGGGGTTCGGCCGCTGCGCGTGCCCGCGTGGACCCCCGCGCGACCCTCTGCGTGCACGAGCCACCCTGTTGCTGGGCAGCGGTGTAGCGCTCAGCCGAGCTTCCAACATTTCCCACTATTTCCAGGAGAGACGCGCGCGCCCGTGGAGACAGACAGTCCACACAGGGGGGTGGGGGGGGGGGGGGGGGGAGGGACCGCATTCGTGGTTGTGAATGGACCTCCCGTGGCCCGACCACCGCGCGCCTACCCTAATCCTGCCTTTGTCTGGGATTCAGTTGCGCACAGCTGAACGCTCCAAACGTGTCACCGAGCATCCATCCGCGGACCCCTGGAGACTCGTAACACCCCATCTTTAAACGAGACCTAATTCCCGTCACTTTGACTGGACATCATCTCGCTGACCCTTTGCCACAGCAGTATAGTCCACGAGCCATTAATGATCAATACCGGTGGGAGAGACAGGGCACATGAAATCATAGTAATGGAACATTATTGATTGTCTTTCAATTGTGTTGATAGGTTGCAAGTGAATTAATGAACACAGCGATTGTCACAAATAGTGGCTAAACAGTAGGAATATTCCATCAGTGACCACAAAATATAGCGCTCAGTGCACGACAAGCATCCGGAGACCCTCAAAACTGAAGAAAACCGCTATTATGATCAGACTCCACATTTCCGAGTTGCGTGTCTGAGCTGTATCTTGACATTTTTTAAGTCAAATCCATGCAGGTGTGATCTGATTCGCGCACGTGCCAAATAGCCAAACACAGTCTGTACGCACGCACGCACAGGGTGGGACGTGGGCTTACCGTGAGCAGACACGGGGGCGATTACCATGGCGATGGCCAGGAGCACCTGCCAGGTTCCCAAACGGCCGTTCCGGCGCGCCATAGCGGTGGTGGTTATTCCTTTTTTGACAGGGGGTGATGAAAAACTCTGATTCCTTCCCCTCGCGACACCGGCCAGACTGATCTACAATAATCCCCTCACAGCAATTTCAGAGCTTGTCAGTTTTCGCCATTATCCTCAACGTCGTTTACGCGTGTGGTCGATTTTAAAGGCACGGGTTCAGGTCCATTTTCCCAGGTGGCCGCCCTCCCCTCGACAACCTATTTGCGCGCGTGCCACCCGGTCGGTTCTTTGGAGACCCCTGGGGCAGTTGTAGTAGTAAGGCGCGCGACCAAACGGAGAGATCCGCAGATGAGGATTTAATGACACAGCTCTGGTCGCTGCGCGCGCCTCTGCGCCTGCACCGGCTCGTGGAGTCTTTTCCTCTGGCTACACCGGCGCAGAGCGGCACGGCGCGCGCGCGTGCACAGCACGTTTGGGTGTCAGAGTGCCAGCACACACACACACACACGCACACACACACACACACCTTGGATCCTCCACTGTGTCCAGCCCCTCAGCCCGGTGAATGTGGGATCCGCGCAATACGCCTATTTTAACGCCACGGCTCACGCGGGTGTCAGAACATCACGCGTGCCTCTTGCCGGGTGTGTTTTTATATGTCAGTAGGTTATTGGTGCACGTTGCCTTTGGCCGAGTGAGAGGTTTGCGCGTGTGCGTTTTGGATAATCCTCTTACTGCTACATTGAGATGTATTCTCCAGACAATGGCATCTGCTGCTTAGTCACTAAACACACACACACATTGTCTTTGACCAGACCAATAGTCTAGCTTTACACATGTTTTTTTCCAGTTCATCTACCAACAAAACACCCAAAAATACACACGCTGCCCTTCACCCATTGGTTTCTGTTGCCTTAAATACAGAACTGCTTCCAGAATGCATTTGTTATCACTTATATATGACACTAATCCAGTTTCTGTAGTCAGAGTCTCCATTTTTGTCACTTCCTGGGGTCAAAATGGCCTCCTGGGGACTACTGTGTTATGTAAATTACATTAAGAAAACGCCACATGCACTCTTCATAGTCACAAACTGCACTCTCCCTCAAAGCTTAATGAACCTGAGGGGAAATTCAGACAACGGCGTGCTGTGTGCAGCGTGCTGCTGCTCTCATCAGTACACAAAATGCATACAAATACGTCTGCTCACCGTCAAAGAAGAGGGAAGGGTTTTATTAGGCGGAGGCTGACGGTGGGAGTAAGGGAAGGGCTGTCACACGAGGGAAGCTGGGATGTGATTCAGAAAAATGGACGGAGACGGGTGAGCGTTGAAGTGGCAGAGCCGGAGAGTGGTGCAGATTGGGAAAGAGAAAATGTTCACTGATGTACTGCCAAACAGAGCAGAACAAAACTGCTTCCGTAGCCAACTATCTCCATGTACACACACACACACACACACACACACTCATACATCAGCGATGATAAATGTGCACCAGAAACATTATCTTTGTGTTCTGACTCTTTCTGTGGAGAAATAGTTTACCCCGGTGAATTTTGCTTTTCCTCGAGATGGACAGAGAAGACACGCTTTCTTGTGCGAGATGAACAGATGGATCTGAACAACACACCTTAGTTGGCGCCAAGCTCAGCGTGCTCGTGTGCACCTGGAGCTCGGGCCATTTTGGGTCCGCCATCCTGTTCCTGCGTGGAACAGTGAGGGATGAACAGGATGTCCAAGGACCCCACAGAGCAGACTCTGCACGCGGATGAGAATCTATCAAGATTCAATGCAAAAAAAGGTGAAGTTATGTAACCTATATTGCCATCACCGGACAGGGAAGTATGTCTAAGTAAGAAATGTCACTTATTTTTGTTGGCTGGATGGTCTGTCATATCTGGGAAGTGGATACATTAAGAGCCCCATGCCTGTATCACACTTATTTGATACAACTTTGTCTATTTTATATATATATATATATATATATATATATATATATATATATATATAAATTACTCAAATAACTATCCTGAAGTTGTTAATTTCCTTAGCACCTGTCACCTGATTTAGGGTCTCTTTGGTAGCATCTGAAGAGCCGCTAAAGCCATTCAAGAACTATAAAAACAATCGAAAGACTTCTGACATCATTTGGACAGTCAATCTCATTGCTGGCATCATGTGTTTTGTGTCAACATTTTGATTCTCTCACTAACATTGTACACAATGCAACAAGAGTAACAGAAGCGCAAACGCAAGACAAAACAGCAGTTTAGTATAAAAAAAACTTTAATGAGTCGAGTTCAGATGCCTCGACTCTTGACGTCAGAGCACAAAGAATTCACAGATAGATGAGCTGTTGAACAGAAATGCATCAGCTGTGTTTGTGAGGCTTTCAGTCCAATGCAAGACTATTGAAGAGTTACTGGCTTCAGCCTTTGAGCCTGAACGTTTCTGTGGAGCATTCCTCCTGGCAGAAAGCAGAAAGACTTTTTCTTTTTCTTTTTTTTCGTGCTTGTTTTTTTTGGGGCCTGTTCAGTTGTGGCTGGAAGATGGAGGGCCGGCCTGAGCGGGGGCTATCCCATCAGGCTGTGCAGCTGGATCTGAGACAAGACGAATAAAAGCCGGCGTCAACACGACCGCGGTCAATGGCGAAAAATGAAACCTTGGACGACAACTGTTTAAAAACACTCACACATGCCGTTGGGAGCCCCGGGGTGTCGAGGGGCCATCGTCTGGGCGTTTCCTCCGACAGGAATCATCCGGTTGGGTATGGGCTGGCCTGAAGGGAACAGGACCACAAATGTAACGTCACAGAAACTAATCTTGATCAGATATTCAATCGACAGGATGCAGTGCACAGTGAGGATACGTGGTCGATAAGTGAAGGGATTGATGGGAGTGGCTGGCGTGCTTCAGTGTGTCCAGACCTGAGTGCTGCACCGGGTAGCCCGGCTGGCCCTGCTGCTCCCTCTGCTGGCGGACTTTCAGCTCGGCCTGCTTCAGCTGCTCGCTGTGGAAAGTCTGCCTCTCGGTCAGGAGCTGCTGCCGCTGCTGCTCCAACTGGAGAACACACCCGAACGGGAGGAGAAGAGCTCTTAGTGCTGGACGCGGACCGGAGCGGCTATTCTAGCCCCCCTGGTTGATTTACTCACGGCCTCTTTCTCGCGGTCCATGATGGTCTCCAGCTCTTCGAAGTGTCTCAGTTTTATTTCCAACTTCTTCATTTGTGTCTCCACCAGCAGGGCCACCAGGGACTTGATCTTCCTCTCTTCCACCGCGGCCAAATGCTGCCAAAGAAGATGCGGGTAAAGGAAAAACAGCATGAAGAAAGATAGGAATAATAGCATTGCATGATAGCATAATAGCAATAGCATTCTACCCCTTCTATGTAAACTGAAGGTTCACTCTTAGTCTCTGTGCTCATGTCTGTTTGGTAATAAGAAGATCTGAAGCACGACAACATAAAGCTGATAACCCATTCCTGCGTCAGGTCTATTTAGAAGTAGGAAAGCCTTACCTTTGCTTTTGTCGCGGCTGAGGAAAGAGCAGCAGCTGCTGCCGTGACGACACTGCCCTCCACCAGGTCCAGCTCCATCACTCTCCCGTCATCCACTTCTCCCTCCTTCCGGCTTAGGCTCTCCTCGTCGTCTACCCTTCCTGGAGTACGGAATTCCCAGAATTAGTGCTGCGCACGCACTACCGCGCTATCAGATTTTTTAAATAAGATTTCACACACACCGTCTCCCTCCTCGGAGAGTAAATTTTCCATGTGTTCTCTTTTTACTCGATCCGCCTCCCCTTTTGAAACGTCAGGTTCCATCTTGACCCCGTCCATCCGCAAAGGGTCCTGAAACGGATTTAAATGCAGACGTAAACGAATGCTCCGGCATGGGAAAACTGCCAGCGCGTTTGTCCACTACCTGATGGGGATTGGAGTCCAGCTTTTGGGCATCCATTGGATCTTTTAGACAGAAATAAAAACAAATAAATAAAACGAGCAGCAAAAACAAGAAACATTTCAAGTGTTTTTTTTCTTTTCCTAAATTCCGTCTTGCCTGTTTTTTCGAGCTGGTTGGATGCTTCACAGGCTTTGTCCACCGACTCCTCCTGTACTTTGGAGAACTCCTCTGGAGACACAGATCAACAGTCATCACACCGTATATAGAGCACACCATCTCACAGCCACTTCTGGTTGTGGACTATATGAAAAATCCCCCCCCTATTCTCTGAGTTCTCACCTAAAGCTGCCTTAGCTGCAGCCGACGCCACGCGAGGATCCACTACAGATGCCAGGAAGGCCACAGTGCTCATAACGGGGTTCTCCGATTGGCTAAAAGGCACAGGTTGAAAGGCAAGTGGACCAAGAGAGGCAGACGAGTCCTCCAGGTAAGGGTCTTCTATTGGCAGACGAAGGAAGTGGAGGATGCATTCATCCTGCGTTCTGGAGCCCACGTGCTCCGACACTTTGTTCCAGTCGTCCCTGTAGACCTCCAAAGCCTGGGAGAGACAAAGACAGGGGAGTAAACATGACCAGGACTGGACTGGAAACCTTCAGGGATTATAAAAGAGCAGCTATTAAATCGGAAATAAACTTATAAGCATTAGAAATGTTTTACCTCCAATAACAGCAGTGTCTCCTGTTCGGTCCATTCTCTTCCTGCATTCGCTCCCTTAGTCTGAGAAAAGGGTCACAGCAATTTAAAAATGTGGAAAAGAATAGTAAAACTAGAAAAAAATGTAATTCCTAAACATTTTTTCATGGTCTCTCAGTTAAATGTCAACAAATCCTTCAAAAAAAAAAAACGCCAAATGAACCGCTTCCACCTGTTAAAATATTAATTATTCTACATTATTACAACTGAGTGAGACCTTGGGGTGCTTTCTGGTGTAGACATCAGTGCGCAGGCCAAAGTTCTGGCAGTCGGATGGTTTCTCTCTGCTCTTCTCTGGAAAATAAAGCATGTGCTGGGAGGCCGACACCTGAAAGGGGAGAAGAGTTTCTAAATGAATATGAATTGAAGACGTTTTAAGATTTTTTATTTTTTTTTCCAAGCTGTGATGTACGCCGGAACTGACCTGTAGGGGTTTGTGCTGTAAGGGGGCCAGGCCGGACGGTGTGTCGGCCAGTACGTTGAAATGAGGGGTGGGAGGGGGTCCCATAGGGAGAGGCCTGCTCTCTGCGTCCACTTGGTAGTTGATCAAACCCCACTGCTCCAACAAGGCATGGACCCTGGACACGAAAAGGTGGGGATCACACATTTGGATGAGAGCCCCGTTCGAGCGCCCCGCGGCGAACGCTGGGACCTGGAGCTGTACCTGATGAGGGCGCAGACGTCTCCGGTCAGGTTGCGCCTACAAGACGTTGAGCTCAGGTATTCCTGGGGGTTGAGCCGATACGTGTCAATCATGAAGTTACGATATGCCAGGTAGCTGCAACACAAAGGGAAAAAAAGTAAAAACCAAGTAAGGAAATCCCATGCAGCCGACTTTCGTCATCTGAATAAAACGGTGGCGAACGTCGGAAGCACTCACATTTCAGGAGTTTTTGATTTGTTCTTTCCATTGAAGAATTCAGGCAGTGCGCGTTTCTCTATTGAGTGAATGCTGAAAGAAAAGCGCGTGGGGCTCTTTTAGGAACATTTTCTGGACTCACACTAAACCCCAGCTCAGCTAAAAGAAACTGTGCTGTTTACCTGTTGTAATTGAACCAAGACGTGTAGCTTGGTATTATAATATGATGCGTTTGCTCGGTGAGGTTTTCCTCTCCCTCCGACAGGCGAGGGATTTCTGCTCTTCCCTCCTCATCTTCCTGTACACACATCCACATTAAAAAGCCTCATATCACAGAGGAAAATTGTAATGTAGGAACATTTTCCAGCAACTACATTTCTAGATTAAAAGAGGAGATAGGAAAATGTATATTTACCCTTCCTGGAAAATCATCTTCCTGTTCATCTGAAAGAGAAGCAGGAATAAAAATGTATGTACGTGCAGAAAAGCAAGGGAGAAAAACCCTGAATGTGAAAAGGTGACCTCGGAACATTCAGGGCAACACACGCAAGCATACCCAGGTCAGCCATGATCCCTCCTTTCACCGGAGTATTCTCGCTGTCTTTCTTCAGGTTCACTGCACAGACAAAGAGAAAAAATTATGCCTCTGTTGGGAAATGTTTAGAGAAATGGTAGACATTTTCAGACCCTTATGAATACTGCTTTACCATTTTTGGGTAGTACGACCTCCTCCATGTTAGGCACAGGTGTAGGGTCCTCCATGTCTTTGGTCAGGTCTTCTTCTGGTTCCTCCTCTTGTTGCCCGCGCCTTCTCCTGTGTGAACACACCCACACATTCCCTTTTGAAACACGTGACCGAGTGCAAGACCACAACCCCGTACGGATAAATGAGTGTCATCATACCCCTTCTTTCCTTTCTTTCGGGACTCGGACGAGGGAGATGAAGGCGAGTGTCTTCTCTTTTTTGAGGGATTGGACTTGGAATCCTGTAACAAAGAGGTCAAAGTAAACTGAGACAAATTCCTACAGGGATTTAAGTTCTGGAAAAAAAGGCAATGTGGAACTTTAACAAAATCTTAAAAACCAAGATGCAATAAACGCTGATTTATGCGCTTAGAACACAAGCAAACACAAAATCACCAACTTATTATTTTTATTAGAGGACCAGGATACCAGAATACCAGGAGCAACAACAGCTTCACACACCTGGTCATCCTGGAGATGAATGTGCCGACGGAGGGTGATGGGTAAATTCCTCTCATTGACACAATAGTCCTCCTCATTCATCCACTCATTGAAGACATCTGTGTCCAGCACCCAACCAGCATGTACCTAGAACAAACACACAAATATCAATGTAAAATGGCAGAAGTAGTCAAGTTTCTAAAAATAAATCACATCACATTAATAGATGTATAATTATCACATGAAATGTTTCATTTTAAGTAAAGTCTGTGGATTTCTTGAACTTCAAAATCTGAAGAATTTGTCAAAATGCTGATATAGTGAATGCTGCTTAGAAGTATTTATCCAAGTGTACGTATGAGAAGTGAAATGCTGCCACACTAACCCGCCATGGCCTTTCAATGTGTGGAAGCTCCTCAACCTCCCCTTCAATGTCACTTGTGGACAGCCAGCTGTCATAACTGTTAAGGAGGAGAAAAGAAACATTGTGATCAGGTAGTTTGAGCTCCACGTGTCCACATGTATTTCAAACAAAGCACCAGTTCATTTCAGGAACTGTTGAAGCATTAAACTCAACAGGGAAATAATTGATTTTCACTGGAACACAGTTCCCCGTTTTAAAAAGCTGTATACGTCAGAGGAGTCACAAGATTGGTGATCTAGAGCACTTTTCTAATAAAAATTCCCATTACCTGTCAGGGTGCATGCCCCAGTGTACCAGGACATGCTTGTCTTTTCGCATAACAGGACGCATCCACTCATCTGTAAACACATGTATATTTGGAATGTAAATATATCAAGTTTATATGTGATAACACCAAGATGGATAGACAGCAACGCCACTCAGACTTTAACTGACCATCCTCCGTAGAAACAGGAGAGCTGTAAACATGATGACTGGCGATAGATCTGTCCTCAGTGATGGAACCCTACAGGAGCAAAATTCGGATTAACCTCAAAACATGGCACTTATACTCCTTCATCCCTTCAACTCCCAGCCAGTAGGACTTCACCTGGTGTTTGACGATAACACCAGTCAGTCTGCTGGCCAGTTCCTGATCCACCGCAGGATCCAGATAAACCACAGGCAGAGCCACGCAGTTGTTCTGTTTGATACAAAATCAAGTACAAATCAATCCACGAAAAGCCATTTGTCTGTTGTGAACACTTTTTTTTTTTTACACATCATTAATACCTGGATTACAGCTTTTTCAATCGCATCAAACATCTCCACATTCCTCTCCGTTCTCGATGGATTCTGGAAGTCGAATCTCCGCCTGCATTAAAAGGTCAACCAGGCACAAAGAGATATTGAACAGAACAAATGCAGCACGTTCTTGTTATGGATATGACCATAAACTGCCAAGGAACAGAAGTCTTGTTACCCACCAGCCCTGATCAACTTTAAACTTATAAGCAGTGCCAAGAATGTGGCAGAGCCCCCCTCCTTGCCGCATGTCCATAAAACAATGTGCCTGTCAAGAGAGAGAGATAAAGTTCACAACAATGTACAACAACCTGCATCTAAAAGAGAGAAACAAAGACTTACGGGCAGTTTTGTAAGTGCAGGGCTGACAGCTTGTCGCCCGAAAGCATCCTCCTGAAACTGGAGAAGCTGCAAGGTGACTGCAGCCAGAGCCTGGCAAGATGGAGACTCCACCAACACATACTGACACACACAAACATTAGCAGAGGAAAATCAAAATTTACACTCAGATTTGCTTGTCAAAGTCGACAGTCCTCATCTTGTTTGGTCCTTGTAATTCTGCCCGTTGTTATTTATATAGAGTGGTATCATTTTCGATTACACTCATTTAAAGAGAATTCTCCACGTTTCCTGCATTCCTAATATATATAGGTACAGTTAACCAATATCGTCAAACTAACGGGAGAAGTCAATGTTACGTTATCCAGCATGAGAGATGTGTTTACAATGTGAGTCAACGGACTTGCTAGCAGGGGGCGGCTAGCGACTCATGTAGCTTCCTAGTCTGTTAACTACCTTTTTGTAGTGCTTCCCGATCCACTGTCGCACCACCTCCAGCTGTGCTAAAGTCTCCGGACTCTCCCAGAATTTTGCGGAAGGGCTTCCGTCTTTTTTCCGATGCGCAAATGTGGTTTGGCTTGTCCCGGGTATCCCGAGGTTTGTTCCTCCTGACATTGTAGCCATAATGAAGCGAGATTAATTTCAAACGGGAAAACAAAACTGGCTAGCGCGGTCGCTAGCCTGTGCGGTCTCCTTTTTCCTCGCGAGACTCAACGCGACTGTTGCGTTTTGGCGTAAGAGTTTTCTGTTTCTCGTGTTTTGAATTTCCATTCACTGTCGATATTTTGTGTCGGTTTGTGGATATCGCTGTATTATTCACAGTTGTGGGGTTTGAACAAGCTCAGCATTATTACTTAAAGATGCCAGCACATCTCTTTGTTAACAACGAAAGCCTTTATTTTGAAATGGGACTCTGTAAGAAGGAAACGTTTGAGCACTACATGACATCAAACGTGTAGTGACATCGGTCAGTACAGCTTCCTTGTGATTTTACTCTAATTTTGGACGATCTGGATTATGTTCATAATATTTTGATAATTTACTATTATTTTATGTTCATTTTTAAACTGTATTGATTTTAGGTTAAACGTAAGATGATCAGAAATCCTTTCACAAACAGAACCGAACTTATCCTGTTTATTACAGATGCCATTTAAAGTCCGATTTCCGTCAGGGGTGGAGGTCTCGAGGAGCACTGAGAATAAAAGCTCATGAATCTTTTAATACTCTGCGTCTTGCAGGATCTGAAATGTCATGGGGGTACAGGGTTTGACAACGTTTGTGGAGGGAAACAGGGACTTCCTTCAAGATGTGAAGTTCAGGGACAGCCCCCTGGTGATCGATGGCTGCAGTCTGTATTTCCGCCTTTACTTTAACTACGGGTTAGATCAGCAGCATGGAGGAGACTACGATGCCTTTGCTCAGCTGCTCTCCCAATTCCTCAACTCTTTGGCAGCTTGTAACATCCAGCCATACGTGGTGCTGGATGGAGGTAAGAGGGCTTTAAAGGTGCTATTAATTTGTTCAATAACATTTGTTACCATGTCTGTTTTGTTTTCAAAGTAACTCAGGAGTTCATCCCCAGTCACATGATTTTATCTCAGAGGCACTGACCCACTGTTTGTAGGCTTCATGGGTTGTTTAGTCATTTATTTCCCCCCGATGCCTTCTAACATTTTATTTCTGCCCTTTATGAATCAAAGGGATAGATCCCAGCAACAAGAAGTTTTCCACACTGCAGCAGCGCCTGCAGGCCAAGATAAAGGATGCGGACAGCATCTCTCGTGGTCGCAATGGCTCCGTCCTACCTATCCTCACAAGACAGGTCTTCATCCAGGTCCTCATTCAAAATGGCATCCCGCTGGTTCAGTGTCCAGCGGAGGCTGACTGGGAGATTGCTTGCTTGGCACACCAGTGGAACTGCCCTGTGCTGACAAATGACAGTGACTTTTTCATCTTTGACCTCCCAGGTGTGCTTAGTAAAATACACTGACTGAAAAAGCCCTTTTTACGGCCTAACGGTGTGGTGTTTGAGGTTGCTTAACTTAATATTGATGTATTTTGTTTTCTCGTCCCAGGTGGTTATCTGCCTCTCGGTTCTTTCCAATGGAACAACCTCAACGGAAAAGCGTCCCACCGCTACATCTCCGCTCGCCGATACACCACCAGCCGTTTGTGCCGCTGGTTTGGGGGCATGAACCGCGAGTTGCTGCCCCTGTGCGCCGTGTTGGCCGGGAATGACTACAGCGCTCCTAAGGCGGTGGAAACGCTGCTGGATCTGATAGAGGGGACGACGTACGGGGGCGGGGGCAGAGGTCGGGGCAGGGCTACTCCTCGGGTCGCCGGCCTCCTCGGTTGGCTGTCGTCTTTCTCGAGCGTGGCGGAGGCCCTGGAGGAAGTGAGCAGGCTCATGTGCGAGGAGGGTGGGAGAGGCAGGAGAGGACAGAGCAGTGGGCTTAGCTCCCAGCTGTGGGCAGCCATGCAGGAGTACTGCATCGATGGTCAAAGCTGGTTGGCTCGCTGGTTCTCCGAAGGCACGGCAGCTTTTAGAGGGAAGGCCTCCGGTCTGGCGCAGCTGCCGGACTGTCTGTCCCTGGCCGCAGCACAGGGACTGTTGGCTCCCTTGGCTGTGGACGCCTCGGTGATGCGGAGGGTCCTTCTCATCCCGCAGGTGGAGAACAGCAAGCTAGCCAGCAGCCACTGTCCTTCCAGGGCCATACGACAGGCCGTTTATGGGTTATTACTGCGGACAGATACGTACAGCGCAACTCCAGGGAGGGACGAAGGTACACAAGGAGCAGGAGGGGAAAAACAGACGGGAACCAGAGGTGGGAGAGGGAGAGGGAGAGGGGGGAGAGGGGCACCGCGCCACAATGTAGCTGCGCATCATGGGGTAAACGCATCGCTAAGCATGGAGCAAGCGGCCAGTGCGGCAGCAGTTCAGGGCTTTAGCACCCAAATCTTTGTTGAGGAGTATGACCGTTTGGACCTAAACTTAAAGAAAAACCAAGTGGAGGCGCGTCTCCTAAAGAACCATATACCACTAGCTGGACTTAGTCAGGTAAACATCTTAAGGTTATTATTGGATTGCATGTGTTTTTTTTTTTTTAAACGTCTCGATGACGTTTTGGTTTCCAATCCTCATCCCTGCTCAGACCCCCGTGGCGGTTCGACTCGGCGTGCTGCTTGAAGTCTTGGGGGTGAAGGAGTCCGCCCTGGCGCCTGCTCCTCGCCACCTGCAGCTGGCCGTGTCGGTGACGGGATTCTGGCTGCGGGAGGCCGTCCCAGCACCCTCCCACATCGCGCTGCAGGCCTTGGTGCTCGGCATGGTTTATGGAGAGCTGTCCTCCAACAACCAGCCCGGGGCGACACCACACAAACAAGCTGGTTAGTCGAGACGGCCGTGTCCTTAAAAAAAAGAAACTCACGCAATCAGCGATTGACTTGTCGTACTCCCAACGTTACAGCCCCACGGCCAAACTGGGCAGCGGAGCATAGAGTGTGCGTGGCGCTGGATCGACAACGGCTGAGGCCCGGGGAGAGGCGAGGCGTGGACATCGGGGCGGCCCACAGTCTCAGCCAGTGGCAGTCCTGCCTTTGGAGCGGGCTGTGTCTCAATCAGCTACTTTTAATGCCACTGCCTCAGCCAAATCTCTCCTGGTAAGTCTCTGGATCCTTAAATGAACCCTTTAAAGCCTGATCCAAGAATAAAACAAAACAGAAAATTACTTTTTTTTTTGGTTTGAATTCCTTATTTGGCCTTTTAACAAAATATGTAAAAAGAAAAAACAGAAATACATTTTTATTATTAATGATTTATTACCATGCGAAAAGTCAAGATATTTTTTTGTGTAGTCTTCTGCCACCTGTTATCAGGTATATCTGATTGTGTACAATAGGATTTGAGCAAAGTTTTTACCATTAAAGTATGCAAAAGGTGTCAGACGCAAAACATCTCAGAAACCGTACGTATCAAGTATGATACATTTGGCATTATAGGGTTAAGTAGTAATTCAGTCTCCCTGTTACTGTAACATAACTGTGGTGGTATCATTTTTCTCCTCAATCTGAAGTACACTGAAGACAGTTTGCCTTCTTCCTTCCCCTTTGTGTCCCTCAGGTTGTTCAGTGGCACACTGGTACACGGCCTCCTCCGGTATTTGAAAGGGGGCCGGGCAGCTGAGTCCCTTCTGCCTGAAGGATCCTTATCTGGACAACTTTACTCCTCCCTAATGGATGCTGTGAGGGACTGTAGCTTGAAAACAAACCCCCTCTCTTCTGCATCAGGGAGAAAGAGGAGAGGCAGATGCAGAGCGAGAGGAGGGAGAGGAGGGAGAGGAAGAGGGGGAGGTAGAGGAGGAGCTCAGGGTGGGGCGAGGGGCGAAGAGGAGATAAATAACAGGTTTGCTCTTCTCATGAGCGAGGAGGAGTACGACGACTGAGGAGAGGGGGCAAAACCAACAGGAATGAAATGCTTTTAAAAGGCCAAATCTGGGATGCTCTGGAAATGCTGCAACTGACTTTCTAGACAAGAGAACGTCTTTTTTATCGTTTATGCTTTACATGTATTGCACTATTTCAGCCTCAGTTATATCTGAGTGCAGTTTTTATGCCTAATCATGCTGCCATCCGAAGTCATGTGAAGACCATCTAAACAGCTTTTACAAGCAATTTTAATCAACCTAATCTCATCAATATCAATTACTTTCAGTCATATCAGCAAAATATTAGAATGTAGAAATGCTTTTATTATTCATCTGTCAGCCAGAAAGTTGTACTAAGTGGCAGCTACAGTCAACAAGGAATATCTGAAAACTTGTTTTATTTTTACTGCCTTAAGACCAACAAATATGGTGCTTCTAAAGTGGTTAATAATATCACTATATGAAAAGATGCAAATCAAAATGATTCCCCTAGCTGTTTACATTCCAACTTTTTTTCCTATTCTTTCCTTACTTGTAACTACATATAGTTGAAAATAAAACGCTAAAACATCTTTTTCAAAAGGCACAGCACATTACATTAATATACACAGGATTATAAAAGAATGCTTTAATAATCGTATTGCTCCACCTTTTAAACAGAAATATGAGGAGAAGTTTCCCACTGGCACTTTTTAGAAAAAAAAAAAAAAGATCTTTTGTGCAGCTAAAAAGCTCAAGATAAAATAATTTCAACAACTTTAAAGAGTTAAGAAACTACGCTAACTGATAGAAATCAATTTTTGAATTACTATAGGCTGTCTAGCCATGAGAAGCTCTTCCTAAAAAGAAAGACTAAGCTTCCCATCAATCAGCACTTTGTAACAACTATCAACAAACACCACAACTTAAAATGGAGTAAATATTAAAACATATAGAAGGTCTCCTATGAGGATGAGGAAGTGGAGGAGGCGGCAGTGGAAGCAGTCTGCTGCTGAGAGTCGATGAGGTCCATGTCGTCGTCTTCATTGACCCCGCATGTGTCCACCACGCAGATCAGGCAGCTGGTGATGGGAAAGGCTCGCACTTTGCTGCACGTCAGCCACCTGAGAACAGACGGAAATGATTAGAGAAGATCAGATCAGCTCCTTATTTATAGATTCTTGGTGTGGGAACTGGTGGCATTATGTTATGAAGAGCTTTACTATGATGTTCATGTACCAACCTGTCAGTTTCAGTGTGGTACTCTAGGACATGTCCGAGCCTCCCCACCCCTTGAAATCCCGCCAGTACATAGATTACATCACCGACGGCCGCACACTTCACTGTCACGCCCCTCCATGGCATTGGAGAGGCGGCACGCCACTCGTTGCTGGCAATGTCGTAATATTCCACTGAATCCAGTCCGCCTGGGAAAAGAGAAGACACAATAATGGCTCCGCACTGATAAACTCTTTCAACAATCTTCTGTCACGCTTGATATGCTCATTACTCTTTGAATGGTCCGCTGATGATTATTACCTAATGGTCCCTGCCCTCCGACCGCATAAATCCTGCTGTTGACCACCACCAGCCCGTGGTTCTTCCTGGCCTCTTTCATCCCACACAGCTCCCTCCATCTGAATTTGTGTTGCAGATTATAATTAGATTGGATTCTTTTGATGAGATACAAAATGATTCAATAATTAAAAACTGAATTAGTTAAAAACAACTCAAAGGAAAGCAAGCATTATCCGAATTACAAGACTGTGGGGATGTTTATATTCATATATACTCTCTTTCAATCCACGTAATGCTCCTCCAAAGGTTGCCGCTCCAAAACTATTTATTACAAGTCAGGAAATACTTTAAACTTAAAAAGAGAACACAAATCTTTTTTATGGCTGGAAATGGTGGACACAGAACAGCCAATAGGACAGTAAAATTGCAGTTACTTAAAATGATGCGCTTATGGGAGACCTTCTGAAATGTTTAGAAAACTGAAAGGAAATGTAATCTTATGGGTTAGTGCAGATGTGATAATACACTCACCCAATGCAGGGAAAACTGAATGAAAGTGTGTTGGACTCACTGCTGTGTGCTGGGGTCGTACACCTCACAGTTGTTGAGGATCCTCCCAGAGACGTTGTTGCCCACGGTTCCCCCGCAGACGTAAATGAGGCCGTCGGCCTCCACTGAGCCGTGACTGCAGCGGGCCATCAGCATGCTGGTTTTGACCTGCCACGACTCAGTCCTTGTGTCGTAACATTCAAAAAGAGCCAAGGCAGAGCTACCTGTGGAAACAACATACTCGATAAATTATGAAAGCGCATGCGGGCGCATAGCTGGTTCTTACTAAATTAAATAAATTCCACAACAAATCCGTATCAGTTCTCCATCTCACGGTTGCGGGTCCACACTTCCTGCATCTGTTCACCAGATGCATGAAACAACAGTAAGCCCACGCCTTCAGGTCTTTGCTCCCGACCCCCTGTGCTCACCCACTTCTGACCCCCCGGACGTGTAGATCTTGCCCTGGGACGCGCAGGCAGCCAGGCTGTCGCGGGGCGTGGGTGGGCCGAGCTTGGAGTACCAGCTGTCCTTCAGAACGTTGTAACAGTCCATCCGCTTGATGGGGAAGAGCTGCGACCCCCCGAGGATGTAGACCACGTTGTCCCAGAAGACGGCGGTGGCATCCCGCCGCTTTTCGAAGGGGCAGCGGATGTCTGTCCAGCTGGACTCCTGAGGACGGGTAATAATTAGGGGTTACCCCACCTGAGCGGACATGATGATACTGCAAAACCTCTGCAAGACCAGATTGGTGAGCACGCGCCCCCACGTACCTTTGGGTTGAAGTAGCCGCACGACTGAGGCTGCGAGCCTCCAAACAAGGCGATGCGGTAGTCGTGCTTCTTGCGTCGTGGCCGGCTGCTTTCTCCCAGATCCTCTCTGTCCTCCAGGGACAGCAGATGGTAACGCATCCCACCTGGAGCAAACGCACCACTCATTCGTACTCTGCTTGGACTCCATTGCTCATGTGAGCAATAACAGATACTAAAACACTTCTGTAGTTTTAGCATCAACTTCCAGATGTTAATAAACATGACAGATACCGACTTAAAGAATGGAATATTTATTCTCTCTTAAAAACAAAACGTATATTATCCTTTACATCTATATGGCCAAATGTATAAACCAGAAGTTTTGTAGATTTTTACGGTTGTGCTTCAAAGTTTACAGACACTTTTCATAAAGTATGAATCAAAGTTATGTAGCAATGATTTAGCTGAACTATCTGTTTTCGATCCAAAAGAAATAGAAGCATGTTTTTCATTAACCAACAGTAAAATGAATAAATTTACACAATGTCTGAGTATAATCAGAAAAAATCATTTAGATGTGGAGGAACCGTCCTTGAATGACAAGAGGGATCTAAAAGCTGCACCACCGGAGTTTTACAGACACATGGACTGAAACTGCTCTTTGCTCCTACTCACTGATGACCATCTTCAGGCACTGTGGGTTGTCTTGGATGAGGGGCTCAGCTTGCACAGTCTTCGAAAGAAAGGTTTTGGAGACCAGGGGAAAGCGAACACAGCCCAACACCTCCACCATGTACTGTTTCCTGTTACACACGTCGTACTTCAGCCATCGCACTGCAGCGTCATAGATCTGAACACACGCGCAGCAACAAAGCATGCGTTCTGAAATGGGTCAGTGTTTAGCAAAATAGCTATTTGTTTCTGTCCTGACAATGTGGAAACCATCTCTTAGTCATCTAATTTCTAAAAGGATGTCCATACGACTTTTTTTTAAAGACTCAGACATTCCCAAACTGCTGTTTTCTTTGAAAAAACAGTCAAAATATTTGTCTTTACAACTGAAGGATGCTTGCCTGAGCCTCTGCGCGAACAGTCAGCTTGTCCTGGTGCAGCAGATGTGTCAGTTCTCTAACATCAAGTTGCAGGAATTCATCCAGTTTGTAGACTTCTGTAAAGTGGAGCTGGAAAAAGTCCTCGGCCGCTGCCTTCAGCTCTGGACAATCCATACAGTCTGCCAGGGCTGAAATACCTTCAGGGAGACAGACCAGGGGTCAGCTCACACAGCCCACCACAGAATCATTCGACCTGTAATTCAAAAACTAGATTCCTGTTACCGAGGCAGTTTGTCGCATCAATCTGTCCTTTTAGGAACTCCATACACATCTTCTTGACTGGCTCAATCTGGTACTGGTTGGCTGCATCCAGCAGCGACTGCACATTACTGCTGTTAACCGAAATTCTGGCACACACAATGCATTTGGCTTAAAAGGACAAGAACAAACCCCATAACATCAGGTCAGACTTTACATATAGATGTGAAAATCCTTCATAGAGGTTACACATTTGGCTATTCATTTGTGCCCTTTACCGTGCCGTGTAGATAAATTCAATCAACAATTCAATAATCTCTGGTTCCGCACTCCTGAGTTCCACCTCAGGGGACATTGACTCCATCATTCTGGCTGCAAATGAAGCAAAACAAGTTAAACAGATGAAACATTGTAGCAAATAACATTTTCAGTCAATTATATGGCTGATTTGCAATGGTTTTGCTGCTTCAGCTTTAGAGATTAACATGATATGGGTACGACAGACTGTATTTGAATGAATAGAAGTCACACTCCAAACAGCAGTTGTTCACGTCGGTCTTCCAGGTCTCTCTGTGGACATTGTTATGATCTTTATATGCTTGTGTGAGATGCTTACTGGTGAACATGAGACTGAAGAAGTGGCTGGCCGCGGCTAACACCACTCTATGGGCAGGGAAGTGTTTTCCCTGGACCACCAGGGTCACATCACAGAGTGTCCCCTGATGACAAGCAAACATACACACTGTATGTCAGGAATGAGAGGCACACACAGATACACGTAAATGCCCCTTGTCTCATATTCTGTTTCCTTCTCAAAAGTTCACCCCACAGACCTGCTTCCTCAGATTGTTCATGACTCCCATGATGCTGGACAGCTGCCTGTACTCTTCTTTGGTGGCACCTTTTCTTTCGCCCTTCTTCTTTGAGCTCGTGGCTTTCTCTGGAGAGGCCATCCCTGTCATGTCAAGGGGATTTTTATTAGCTCTTCACTCACAACAGCAGCCCTTTTCAGCACTGCCGTCAGCTGTGGGCGGCTTTTGTCTGTTTGGTGCCTCTCAGCGACTGACAGTTCCTCCGCTAACAGTCAGCAACTTGTGAATTAAGGCTTTTAAAAACACAGAAAACCTTCTCCATGAGCCTCTAGAAAAAAATACTCGCTTGTTGTAAATTGCATGAAATAAATATGAAGCGTTTGATTTTTTTTTCCTTTCAAGCTAAGGCGCAATTACGGTTGCTTGTATTTCTTCTTCTATGGTTTATTGATGTTCACGCCTTACTTCTTCTTTGAACTGGCAGACGAGATGCAGTTGCGGCACTTTGCTGCCCCCTACTGTTGGCAAAACGCTATTGAAGCAAAAGTATGATAAGATAAAGTTGTTTGCGTTTCTTTTGTTTCTTTATTTGACTTTTTCTTACATTTTTTTTCTTATAGACGGTGGAAATTGTTCATTTGAATGCAAGAACATTCTTTAAGATAGGAACAACGTGCTATTGTGTTCGGCCGCTGTTCAGACTTCACCTGTAGACGCACCTGTCCGTCGTACCTTGACACCTTCGCCGACATAATAAATCACGACCAGGAAGGGTTTTTTTTCTCTCTCCTGAGGTCTCATGACGATGACGTAATGAGGAATGCGGACCACAAATGCACTGTCAAGAGTATCTGACCTGAAAACAAATTGAACGAGAGCAATGCTGCAGAAAATGTTCCGTCTGCTCTGCTGTTGCTGCTTCTCAAGCGACAGCTCGAACAACGAGGTAGGTTTCTACACTCCATAGAGTTCTTTGTAAATCTTCCTGTAGAGAGTGAATCCCTTCAACTTACCGCTTCGTTTCAAAGTTTTTTCCCCCCCGATCAACGTATTTCTGCTGTTAATTCTGATGGGACGATAAATATGACATGGACATCTTAATACCATCAACTTTCATTTGGGGAACCAAAGAAAAAGTCTTTAAAATGCAATTGGTGCCTTGGAATGGTGTGACAAAGCATGGAAACAGGAACTAATTAATGCCTTAGTATTTATATGGGAATCTTATCAGTGCTTGAAAATCTTTTATTTGTGAAAAAGATATAAAGAAAACAACTTTTCTCACACGTTCTGTTTCAGAGGCAACCTCTCCTGCCACCCAGACCATCATCTGAAGTTGGTGAAGCTGGATCAGCTAGACAACACCGTCCAGCATATAGCAGTAAGACTCCCTCTTAGAGTGACTAAGACTCGAGTGTATAATTTATTTATATGTCTCTTTTCTCTTGGTACCTCTGTGTGTTGCTTGTTGGATGCTTAGATGTTCAGGCAGGGAAACGTATTGGAAAGCTGACAATGAGGCGCGTGAACGTGCCAGAGCTGGATCGGAGGTTCACCGACACGGCCGAGACCTTCAACGAGCAGCAGGACCGCTACGAGGCCATGCTCCGTCACATCAGAAACCTGCAACAGAGCTGCGATTGTGTCGGTGCCAATGACCTGGATTTTGCTGAATGTGTGAGGAAGATCAGGGAGGAGCAGGGTGAGTGCATGGCAACTTTTCTGTACGTGTAGACGTGATGGCAGATCACAATGTTTTTCTTTTGTCTGCTGCCATTGTGCGTTTTGTCCCATCAGAGGCCGCATACAGGATCTCCCTCAAGACAAAGGGCTATGATTTCTCCCTCACTGTTGAGCCAGTGGGTTCAGGGGGTAAGGATGAAAAAGAGCAGCTGCCAGCTCCTCTGCGACAGGCTCAGAATGAAGTCAAGGGGATTTCTGAAAGCTCCAAAGCCACCATCTCAAAGGGCACCACGCTGCAAGAACTTATTGGCTGGTTGCTCCGTAGCCAGAGTCAAATGGCTGAACAGGTGAAAGGTGCAGCAGAAACTTACCAAGAACAAGGAAGACTAATCGAGAACCTCGAGGAGAACCTGAGGGAAGTGAGAAGAGCGAAGGAGTTATCGCAGGGATACAGGCAACATGCTGGGAGTGTTCTCACTGAGGCGGCACAGATAGCGGGGACTCACCTGTAGCCAACAGGTGAAGGCCTTATTGGTACTGACCAATACAGAATGCATACAAGGGAAATGTTCTCCCCAATAGAATGAACCTTTTGGAAATTGCAGAATACATGATTCTTTATTTGGATTTGTCAGTAGTAATTTTGTGCTTCATAATTGCTCTTATTATTGTATGCGTGTACCCTCTAGGTAAATGATTTTTCTTGCTTATAATATTGTGTGCATTTGTAGCCATTTTACATGTTTTATTTTATTTTATTCCACCGTTTGACATATTTTTTAATGTATTTTTTGTTGTCATTTTGCTTTATAATGTGATCCATTTAACACAGGTGTACGTATACACGCATTTTTTGTAGAATCATTATCTACCACAAGGGGGCACTAAAAGCTCAATTTTGACATCGACATCAGGCTTTCCTGTCAGAATATGTCGTTTTACACTGAGACTGCAGATTGTGTAAATTTATGTTGCAAATAGCAGTGTTTGCTGCTCAGAATTGTAAAAATTACTTTTGAATATACTCAATTATTGATTTACAACCTACCAGACCATTTGGTTTGAGAACTGGAAAATATTGTTTTTTTTTTATATAAATCTTAGGAAGGAACTGGATGCAATTAACTGTGGTAAAAGTTGTGAACTTGGCTGCAGGTTTGCAATGGTTGTTTACTGAGTGATTTGTCCACTGAAACACAAATAGGAAACAGATTTACAGCTTATCCACAGAAGCAGCATTATGTTTATTAGTTGTTAAACAGAAGCTATTAAGGGAAAAGCTGACAAACACATGGTCATACGCCATCTTGATTATTAACTCTAGAAAATCCACTATGGCAGGAGCCATTGGCAAATGGTCATGGATTATTATCAAGTGACAGGCTTTTGTAGAGAGGTAGTTTAAACTTCAGTGGATAATAATGTGGGATGACGTGAAAAGACATTTTAATTTAACAGAAAGACAATCAACTTTACAGGAATGTAAAAATGTATTTTCAAAAACTGTATTAAACGATTAGAAGCTCTTAGCTGATATTTACTGTGACAAGTCAAAAAAGGTATATTTAAAATTTCTTGTGAAGAACATTTCAGTATTCTCAACCAGACTAACCGAGAACAATAATCTGTATTAGAAATAAATAAACAGAAGTCTGTGCATAAAATCTGATAACATTTCTGATTCATGTTAAACACATTTGGCAGATCACTGTCAAAGAGCAGCGGTTGACAGCGACAACCTACCATGCTTGTGGAAATAATTAACTTGCTGTTCGAAGCTCTAATATGATTGACTATTCTTTTAAAGAGGCGTGGCTAATATTGATATACTGCTCTCCTATTGGCTTGTGATTCTGTCACTGTGTAGTGACCTCGTCCCAATCGTTTGGTGGCTGAGTGGAGAAAGTAATGAAGATGGAAGGAGCTGATGGTGTTGAATTATTGAGGAGCTATATGGAGTAGCCAAGGCATCGCCTTTTACTCGTTTATTCGGAACGATAGAGGACAGTGAAACCAAGAAATTGACAGATAGCATGCCAGTAAGTAAACATTACCTTCCTGAACTCACTTGGCGGCTAGCAGAAGCCTGGGCTAGCTAACTAGCTAATCTGAACGCGATCGTGGTGACAGCTCGAAGTCATTCAGCAAGCCGTGAAGAGAGCGCGTGACGGCGGAGGGTTGATTTACACCGAGGCTGAAACTGGCTAAAAATGTGCTGAACTCAATGACTGGAAGTGCTTCCGTTTTTCCACTGAGCCACCAGGAAGCTGAAGAAGAATATGCTTAAACACAAGTGGGTTTGAGTTCTCTCTAGCAAACTAGCTGTTTAGCGCCGGGAAAGGTATAGTTTCTGGGGACGTCAGCTAGTAAAAAACTATTCAACATGTTTCCGTAATGTTCTAAATTAAATTACAACCCGTTTTTAGGCGTAGTAAAAAGTTACTTTTTTTTTTTTTCTAAAGAAAGACTTTGTACCGGACTTCTCTGTACCAGCTGTCTGTGTGGGAGTGTACTTTTTGAGATTCCTCAGGTGATTTCTTCTGTTGTTTTTAGTTTCGTGTGGTTGATAGGACTACTGCGTTTATTTTCTTACTTTTTACAGAGCAACCATGACATGCTCCTTTTTCCTTTACCACTCAGACAGGTGAGGGCTTTCCTGCTTGTGTGATCCTGATCAGCTGAGAAGATTTACCCTACAGCTCAGATGCTAAAGGAAATCTGTTTGCTGTTGCATGCTGTCATTTTAAACACTAAAAAACTGCCTCTGTAATGTTTCAATAAGCCTATATTTTGCAGCTTGTCCCTTAAAGCCACACAGCTCTGCTGGTCTGCATTTTTGACAGGCAGAGGCTTTGGCTTTGCCATAGAGGTGTTTGTTGAGTGGGCCTGTTAAAGGAGTGTCATCAGATTGTGTGATCAGAAAATGAAAGAAAGTGTGCACGGGCTTGTTAATGTCAGCATCTGTTGCCGCTTGTGTCTTAGCACTCCTAATTCTTTTTGACAACGAAGAACAGAAGGTCATGGAGCGGGAAGATCAATGCAGGCTGTGCCTTTATCTGGCCAGAGTCCGTGGGTCCATTAAATATCCTTAATGGTAATTTTCTACTGCTTCTGCACACACGAACAAAACAAATGTAAAACGCACTGATTGATTTTCCTTTGTAATGGCATGTTTTTGTTTGTCATCAGGGATAAAAGGCAACATATGCCATTTACAACTTGAAAAGATCTTCATTACGATACTAAATTATTTTGCTGTTTGTGACAAATAAGCTGAGAGAAATGGAGAGAGAAACAAATGGAAGAAAGGAGACTGTTGAAATTGTGACTCATGGTTTCCTCGGGCACGGTTGCTGCAAGAAGAGAGGGAATTGAAAGGATGGAGATGCATCATTGGCTTAGAGGCAAGAGAGAAGGGAGCGTAGGCTGCTATAAGAGGATTCCTCCCTGTCAGATCGCTCTATCGGTCTCCCTCAGCGCCAAAAACCACACACATGCACACGCACGGGCCCTCATACACTGTCATGTCTGGTTAGCTACATGCAGTTTATAAAAAAAAAAAAAAGAAATCTATATAAATATATGTGCACAAAAGAGAACTAAAACTGAAGCATCATGTCCTCTGAGTCGTGATGCAACAGTGTTACGCTCAGGCCAAGGTAGTCCGAATAAAAAAAGATGTTCATGAAAGAAAAGATATGTCGTTGGAGAGAGATGTCAACGTTTTCAAGCTATTAGTGGTGTAAACGCAACTTGGCTGGGTTTGAATGGGGAGCAGGTGAGGTCAGGGCATGTTAGAGATTCTGCCCACACCTTTTCCATCACAGCTTTTCCAACGTTTCGGTTTAAACCTGCCAACACGTTTACAGCTGGCCAGTTTGGGCTCTTCGGGTGGAGGCACATGCTCGTGGTTATTCGGCTGCGTGGTTTGGCAGAGATTGGTGAAATAGCTTTGTTTTTTTAATGAGCTCATGTCTGCTGTGTGAACTAGCTGGTTTAGGTTTATTGAGCTTGTTGGGTTTGTTTAGCTCTTATTTCTCATTCTGGAGGCTTAGGATTTCACTGTCAGAGTGATTAGCTCCCTAACCAGCAGGTTGGTGCAGCTGCACCCTGTGCCACAGGAAAAAGCAGCTGGGGCGGCTTGGTGGCTCACTTTGCTGCCGTCTCTGCCTCTTCTCTAGCTTGAAGCCTTCCTTCCTATTGGTCCATTCACTTCCTCAGAATGAGAGAGTTTCTAAATATGTGTAATAGGAAGTGAGGTAATCAACAGGGGTGGTGGGGGGTGTGAGTGTGGATGCCCCTCTAATTCACACTCTGGTGGATGTGCTTCAGTCCTCTCACTGCCAGCTTTCAGAAACAGGTATGTTCTCATTTCACTTCAGAGTGCAGGAGAGCTAAGGGCTGTTTGTCGTGGTTTTAGTTGTTTTCTGTGCTTTGGTGGGCGTGTTGTGCATATAACTGATGTGAGTTTCTGTCAAAACACGCAAAGAGTCCATGGGGATGTAATGTCAAAGGAGACCTGTTTGTGTTGGAAGGAGGGGTCAGAAGTAAGCTCATTTGGACCGGCAGCCCCGTGCATGTGGTTGTGTGTCAGAGCTTAAGTAGCTGGCGTAGGAGGAGGTTCAGCTAGAATGAGCTGTCGACCTCAGAGGAATCACAGGAACAAGGTTTTGTCAAACTAGATGTGAAAAAGAGTTTGCTGACACTCACCCGTACAATACGTAACCGTCTCTGTAACTCCACAGCAAGAAAGCTGCTTTCAGCTGCGCTTTAATTTGTGGGAAACTCTGTGAGCCACATTTCAGGCTGCTTAGGCTTTTCCACCTTGAGCATGTCTGGGCCTGAAGAATGTGTATCTCTCCTCAGAGGATGGGAGCTAGCCAGATGGCCAGCAAAGATCGAAACCTAATGAACTCCCCTCTTTTATTTACCCTACACTCTTGACTAATATTGAGTTATCCATCTCTTGGGATGTTAAACACTCGCTGGCATTGTCTTGTCCAATGCGATAGCTCAGCCTTAAAGCCCGTGATTATATAAGGATTTGTTTCACCTCTGCTGAGCTAATTAAGAAGACCACTCTTCTGTGCAGTTTCATCATTTCAATTGGTTTACGTCGGTGGTCTCAATGAATTCAATAAACTCTAGAATGAAATAGAAACACGTACCATCCCCCCTCTCTCCATTAGACTTTCTATACCTGCTTTGTTCACCCATCTGTCTGCATGTATCCTACATCTGTCAGGCTTCTACTTGTTTATCACTTAAGCGAGCTGTTGCTTCTGCTTGTCAAGCCGGCTCAGCCACTTGTCCCTGACGCCGGGTTACTCATGTGTGTTTGCTGGTCAGTGAGGTTGAGCAGAAACTCACCAGCTGCTGCATTATTTGCACAATTGTGCTCCTTCTCTCTCTCTCTCTCTCTGATGGCTTCTGTCATAATGTGACAGCCCATAATAACGGAGATGGATAACTAATTACCTAGACCAAGATGGAAGACAAACATGTGCCCGATAACTGTCTTTATTACCCCCCCCCCCCCTCTTCCCCAACACACGGACACACACAATAAAAAGCTATTAGGTTTAATGTCTCTGCAGTGCATCATCGGTAAAGCCCTGCAGTCTGATTGTTTTGTCCTGCTTTCACATGTGGTTCAAGACATTTTCAAAATGAATTGCACCTATTTCAGTGTGGGAGTGTTGCTTGATAATTCTTTGTAACACTACAACCATTTTGTAAAGCTAAAATCAACAGCACATGTGCAATGTATGGAGTCGGCACTGGTTAAGTTCATGTAGGTGCCCAGCACTTGCTTTAACTTATTTTTAACTTACTTATTATCCCCAGCTCTATGGCTCTGAGGGAGGGGGGTTTGACTCAGCTCTTTTTTTCCACGGTAAGAAAAAAAGACCAGAGGAATTCTGACTTGAAACACAAACATTACAATGAGAAAACCCAATCACACCCAGTCTCAGCTGAGTTGTTGTTATGCAGCACTAAAGAAATCCAGCAGGTCTTGAACAACATGTGCTTTAAATGGAACTTCAGCTCAGTTATCTCAGCATGGCATTTTATCATACTATCACAGTTCCATGGAATCTAAACAATGTGGATGATCAAAACAAAACAAAAAGGCATACAAATGTTGGGACATTTTTTGGTCATAGGTCACTCACATTTGTCATCCTGTCCTAATATTTTAGGACGGCTGCTCCTTTTGTCTTTTATGAAAACATTTCCTCTTTACTCATTTCTGTTTTTGGACCTTTTAAACATATTTTTTTCAAAACCCCCCACACCTCAGTGTCTTCCTGCTTATTTGGTAATTGGTAAATGTATCCAGTAGGTTAGCAGCACAGCTGGCAGCTGCTTTGCATGTCCCAGACAGCACTGTGGACAAAGTGGAGGGGTTAGAAGTCACTCTGTAGGAGGAGAATCCTTCCTCTTACAAGACTGACTCATGCACACTCTAACCATAGCAATCATTTTGTCTGCCAAGTTAGCCTTTATTAAAGGCATTTGCAGGCTTTCGGTAGCTGCTTTCTTTTTGTTGTCTTCATCAGTGTGAAGGAACAGAATAACAGGCTGTCACAGAGGACTAATTTCTGAAAATGGAGGCTATTCTGCTTTATAATCCTTCCCTGTTTCATGAGTCACTGACTCCCCTCCTCCCCGTCATTCCTTTCATTGGTACAGTCCATAAATAGACACCTTGCTGCCGTGGAGGGACCAGGCAGCAGACTGATGTTCGAATGGATGAGGAATACGCCACATACTTTAAAATCACGACCTCCTAAATCTACATTCTAACCCGTTCTTCAGGTTTCACCTTCAGAGTTGAAATCCTTTTCTTTGCTGCTGGCCATTGTTCCTGAGTTTAAAGCTCGAGTAATATTTGAATAGGTGGAACATGTGTGCGACATGCCCTAATTTGAAAATGGAATCTTGAAAGATGGAATTGTGCCTTTTTTAGTTCAGATCTGAGCATGTTTCTGTGCGACAAACACACTGGTAGAGGGAGCTCTCCTTTCTCGTCTGTGTTTTTGTGTGTAGCGGCGGACGTACCAAACATGGGCTTTGCCTCTGCATTCAGCAGCTATTTTAGCTGGTCCTTGCAGATGCAGAGCAGCCCAGACGACACACAGTCCTGTGGCGGTCTCGGACAGTCCACCATTTTTGGTCCTGCCAGAAAGATGCCAACTACTGGATGGATTGATGTGACACTAGTGTTCCCGAGGAAGAATCACAATAACTTTGATACCCAGACATTTTCCTCCCGCACCACCATAAGGTCGACTGTCCTTGTTTGAAATGTCTCCTAACCACTGTAAGGATTGCCACCACATGTGGTCCAGATGTGCCCAGCTCCCAGGATGACTTTTAATGACTCCCATAATTCATAACATTTCTTTCTTTTTGTGTATTTACTTTCTTTTTAAAATGTTACTGGTGTCTTTCACCTCCATAATGTATTTTCTGCCATTTGCTTATCCTCTTCTCTTATATTCCTCCTATTGATGATGAGGCTGGTGGGAAAGTATATACCAGAAATCTTCATTTGCTTACAAAATAGCAAGACGTAGATGACTTTTAGAAGGAAGCATACTATTTTAAGAGTGAAGTTGAGAAGGAAGGATACTGAAAGCTGATCCTTTTAGAATAAACGAGATGCACATGAGTGCTGGAGCGGGAACGGTGGGAGTTAATGTGCAGGCTGCACAAGGGCTTTGACGAATTGCTTGAGATAAAGGAAATTAGCGAGGAGGATGGAAGCGGAGTTTCATGATGAAACTGTGAGCCGAAGTGGGGATGTGCCTCTTTGTGTTTACAGACAAACAGTTGCAGGAGTGAAGCCAGCCAGGTTCTCTGTGTGGGTGATTCTCAGATGTGTCGAGGTGCCTGCTGCAGAGGTGTGTGTCTGGAGAGGAATGAGACGCGAGCGAGGGCGATGATAGACTTGTGCTCCTTTCAAGTGGTGAAGCCGGCAGCTTGTACAAACCGCAGCCATGGCAATGCCCGCTGTTTTTAATAGAATGCTTTTATTTGAAGGATCTTAAATAATAGAGGGCCAGAGGAAGGTTCCACCAAGCTCTGATTGCTTATGTGTGTGTCTCTGTGTACATGTGTGCGAGGCAGCCGGTGATATTTCAATCTAACATTCGCTTCTCTCTCAGGTTGAGGTGACCCCACTGCAGATGAGGGAACATGTTGGCTATGGACCAAGGAGTGGTGGAGGAATGGCTGTCAGAATTTAAGGTATTTTTTTTGTACCCTCTCATGCAAAGAAAGCACGCGGCCAATGATCCGAATGCAGCGCGTTCTCTGTTTCACCTTCTTATTGGCAGAATGTGTTTCACTCACATAAACAAACACTCTCTGGAGTGCTTTGTTTGCAGAAAATCGCATGCTCCCACTCAAACACAAGCACCCACCGGTACGTGACTGGTACCAAAGCTGCGGCTTAGCGAGGAATAATGATATAGGAGCAGATGAGATTTTTCTGTGTAAAGGTACAATGGAGCGATCTGTTGCCGCCCCCTCCCCCCTTTTTGAGTTGACCTCCAGATGCAACAGCTTCTGTACTTACTAAGAGCCACATTGAGTAGATTCTCTGAAAAGTTTTCAAAGCCACAGACCTCCTGTTTATGAAGCCTTTTTCTCCTACGCATTAATACCTTTGACTATATTTTCAATTGTTTCATGATTGGAAGATTTCTCTCTTCACTGACGTGTCCTGGTTATTGGTTTTTGAACACCAACTCTGTATGCGTTTCAGACTCTCCCTGACAGTGCCATCTCCACCTATGCTGCCTCACTAAAAGACAAAGGTGCCCTGGTTCCCGCCCTCTACAAAGTCATTCGAGAGAACTACAGCGACGTATGTACAGCTAAATCTGTGATTCCTTCATTTTAAACTGCTGGGTGACCTGAAGTTGAATTCATTTGTTTTTACTACAGTTTGGACGTGTGTATAAATAGGCAGGAAATTGTGTGCAACCCGTCTCTTTAATCTGGTGACCTCTCCGACTTACAAGCCAGCTGATTTGCATCCTAACCGTGGATTTCCCTTTTCCTACCGGTGGGGGGTTTTTCTGTCTGCCCCAGCTGTTGGAGCCGGTGTGCCACCAGCTGTTTGAGTTCTACCGGAGCGGCGTGCCCCAGCTGCAGCGTTTCACGCTTCAGTTCCTGCCAGAGCTGCTGTGGAGCCTCCTGTCAGCCAGCGCGGCCAGAGACCCGCACACCTCCGGCTGCATCGAGGCGCTGCTGCTGGGCATCTACAACCTGGTAAGGGGCGGAGTGGCAGCCAGCCGTCACCCTCCGCGCGACATTTCTGGCTCAGAGATGATGCTTTGATGTGACGACGCCTGCCCGAGTTAGAATCACTTTCAGGGTCACAAGTCTTAACAAAGGAGAATTCAGATGAAAAGCCTTTGATCTGTTGCGGTGGGTAAGATCGCGTATTTTCAGATCAACTATTTCTAGGATATGCGTCACTCTTTGAAAAGACTTCCTTCAGCTGTCTCGGCCTTAGAAAGCTATCTCTCAGGAAGTAAGGGTTAGAAAAAGGGGAACTGAAACAGGATGACTTTGCACCTCCCAAAGCCCATAATCTTCTCACAGCGATATGGCAGTTCTGATAATTATGAAAGTGTGTCGAGTTGCATTTTCATCCACTTTGGCCGTAACTACTCTATCAGCAAAGTGCACTGTTTCCTGCCTTCCACCCTGAATACCAGAATAGGTCAGCTGTCACTCAGCCCACTGGTTGGCTCCCAATAATCTGTTTGGCATTAACATGCACTCAGGGGACTCCGAGACCCCGGGGTTTCTGTGCATGTGTGTTCACTCAGCAAACACACCAACAGGCCGGATAGAGGGCAGAGAACCCCGAGGTCCTCGCACAAACACCCACGCATGACGGGCAAATGCGCTTGAAGGGATGAGCACACACGCTGGAGAGATTTAGGGCTCACAAAGCTCTGGAAAAAAGGCTTGTTTTTTTTCTTCCTTGCCTGGACAAATGTTTTACCACTTCTCCTCTTTCTTCTTTTCCAGGAAATAGTTGATAAAGATGGACAAAGCAAAGTGTTATCTTTCACAGTACCTTCCCTCTCCAAACCTTCAGTGTACCACGAGGTGAGCGTGCCCCCCCACCACACACCAATAGTCCACATCCAGTCAGTTAAACTTCCTTTTGCTCCTTATAGCCCTCGGCCATTGGCTCCATTGCTCTCACGGAAGGAGCTTTAGCCAATCACGGCTTGAGCAGGGTAGTGTACAGCGGGCCACACCTCCAGAGGGAAACCTTCACAGCACAGAACAGGTATGGGTTTATTCTTTTTATCGGTTAGCGGTGCCATGTCTGGTCTGACGGATTCCGCTCATTTCCTTATTCAGCTCCCCTGGTCTCAAAGTGGCAGTCTCTTCTAAGAGGGGAAAAGCACCCCAAACAGGAAAACAGAAGCCTGACAGAAGTACTTATAATGCTGCCTCTGGTGTTCAGAAATCAACAGTGAAGTCTAAAATAGATTCATAAAGATTCTGCTGCCACAGCCAATTAGCTTGCGTGTGATTCACCGCCCATGGGAGCTGTCTTCAGCTTTCATGTGTGTGGAGTTGTTACATTGCTGTTAGGGTTTCTTAAATGAATGAAACCCCAGAGGTCGTGATGGCCTGACAGCAATGTTCTCAGCTTCTATTTATTTCCAATTTCAGACACTGATTCTGAATCATTCGGATTTGATCGGTCATTTTGGCTGAAACTCCTCAGTGTTGTGGTTTTATTTTATTAAACAACTCAATTTGGTGTTTTAGGTTTTTTTCATGAGAAAACCCAAACGTCACCATGATGTAAGATTACCATTGTGTAACGCAGTCTGATGTGACGCACCATAATAACGAGTTGTTTGTGTTATCGAGGTTTGAGGTCCTGACCTTCCTGCTGCTGTGCTACAACGCTGCTCTGAGCTACATGACATCCACCTCCCTGCAGTCCCTCTGCCAGCTCAGCTCCAGGTGAAAGAGACAAACGAACGCACTCATGCATGGGGACATTTCTTGATCCAGATTGGTTTGTATACATGCACGCGGGATTTATGTGCATACTTAGTCGTAATACTTGTGTTTATGCAGGCCACACATGCATGCTGGTTTGCAGGTACTTGTTTATCTCATCCTTTTAGAGATTATGCTGCGAATAGGAGCCAAGATACTGCTATTTGGCATAGAGTTACAATGTGCTCTCATCAGTGAATTCATTTAATCTGCAAACTGTCAGTGTTCAGGTTTCTTATTATATAGCAGATAATAATTCACTTTTTGTTGTTTAAATTTGAGTATTAAGGTACTTAAATTGCTTGGATCATATGTGTGTGCTTGTAGGTTTCTGTTCGTCAGCAATATAGTTTCACAATGACTCACTAGGAGGAAGTAACCTGACGTAATGAGGGTATAACCATGTTTCTCCCTACTTCCCTTTTTCGATGATACGAGTCTCTTTTCTGTTCTTTATATTGGTTCTCCTCTCCAGGGTGTCCATATGCGGTTACCCACGGCAGCAGATACGGCGCTACAAAGGCATCAGCACCCGACTGACTGTCACGTCAGAGTTCCTGGTTCAGCTCATCACAGGGATCCACTACGCTCTGTGAGTGGGAACACACGGCATTATTGCCACATGAGGAGGGTAAAATATGTTGAGGTCACCGATTAGAACTGATTACTTCCTGCTTGTTTAATTGTCGAGTGAAACTATCAAAAGCACTTTTAGCTGGCATCAGTAACGCCTTTAAATGACAAGGCATGATGCCGGCTGTATAATGTCCCCCTGAACCAGCCCCACATTCTCATGGTAACCCGATTTACCTGGGGCTTAATTTGCATATTGGTAGAAGCGCTTACTGAAAAATGCCTCTTATCTTTTAAAGGAATGCATTCCACTCACTGAATGCTAGCTGTGTAGTAGGAAGCTGAGCCAAACTGTCTGGGAAAAGGGGCGTTACCGCCCCAAGTCTGATCTGATAATGAAACTCTTAATCTGCCGTTTGTTTGTGTTTCTAACTCTGTTCAGGTGTAATGGCGAAGTTGAACTAGGATCCAAAGCGCTGGATGACGTTCTATATCGAGCCCAGCTAGAGTTACTCCCCGAAGCTCTGTTGGTGGGTGCAACAATTTTATCTATTGCTAATACATTTAGCTTTAGTCTGTGTACGTGTGTGTGTGACAGACAGCATGTGATTGAGACGCACATGCTGACCTTTGGCCTTGATTCATGCGCAGCACAGTGCGCTGTATTGTGCGGCTCTCTGTGTGTCAGCCACTGCGAGCGGAGTGTAATCCCTCTAGATTATTTACATGCTTTCCCCTCTGCCCAGATAAGCTGTAATCCTTGAGGCACAGGGAGTGGAGAGGATTGAACCTAGTAAGCTCACAGTGTTAAAACACGAGTCAAGGTGTGCTCTTTCAGCACAATCAAAACACACAACATATGGATTCATGTCGTGCCGTTAACTTTTATGTAAACGATTATTAGAATAAAGGAAGCTTTTTTGGCAAAGTGCCGAGAATGTTCTTTTTTGGAGGCATAATCTCTTTGTTTTTCATTTTTTCGGTGGGGGGGTCGTCTGCTTTTATGAGTGGAATAAACCAGGTGGCGTCCAGCTTAGAATAACTTGATGACGTGTCCTCCAGGTGACCAGTGTGCTGCAACATTATGGACAAAGGACGCGTTGTGTTGTGATCATTATGCCCTTAAAACCACGTCATTACCCCCCCCAACTGTTACACCATCACTTGTGCAAGGGCCACATTAGATTTTCAAACAAAAGCAGACTTTATTATATAAGAGTCTGTTTTAAAAAAAAAAAAAGTTTTTCTTACTTAACACTGTGTTTTTTTTCTTTTTTTCCATTCTTACCATTCACATGCAGAGCCCTGCATGGATAAATCCATCAGATGCTTTAAGTTCAGTCGCATCCCTAGAGCTCTTGTGTGTGATGGTTCAACACCTGTGCTTTAAATCTTACTGGTGTGATGTCTGTGTGTGTGTGCGTGCGCTCAAGTCGTGATTTGGTGCTCTAAATCTACAGGCTGATCTGCAGGTTCCCAGCATGCATCAGTAAAATGAGAATATCTTAATGCTGTGTGTGGGAGTTTTGTATGTTTGCGAAATTTGGCCTGGATGTTGGAGATCTTAAAGCAACACCAAAAATGATTTGGACACTTTGTAAAGTGTTTGTTTAAAAATGGAAGGCGGTGAGTTTTATTTTTATTTTTTAAATTTGTACCTAAACTTATAGACTATTCATCACTTTATGTTGTATTGGCCTTTTTGAAAGAGGATCGGTCTTCCATTCTGTTCAGACAGGACTGGAATTGCTCAGCGCCGCCGCGTCTTTCTTTGTTTCCTTTTACATTTTGTGATGCATCATTTTGTATTGCATCATTGCACGCCATTTTCAGCTGGTGAAAAATGTGGCCTGTCCGGCGACAGGGTGTCTTTCCAGATGTGCAGCTTCCTGTGCTCTGATCTGCTCCCAAACCACCAGAGGTGAACGCTTTTGAACTCGGCACTGAGAGCTAAATAGTCCCCCTCCTCCTGATTCCTGACACAACAGCTGTGAATATCCAGAAATAATTCCAAATGTTATCAGTAAAGTACGGTTTCCCACACTGCCTTAGTTTATTTTTAAATTAAAGTGAACTGCCTTCTCTCATCAAAGGTTCTGGAAACATTCCAGCCGATGCTGTCATTTTCATGACAAAATCATGCCTGAGGTCCACAGCCAAACAATATTGATTTTTTTTTTTTTTTCAACATGGTTTCCCTGGCACACAGACGTGTATTCTTATCCTCCAAATATGCTGATGATGATTCTGGACTGTCGATGACAAAGAACATGAAGTCATTACATTAACTCTCCACTTTCTGAAATGGTTCCAAAGAGGTTTTTTGTATTTTGTATGACTATTTATTATTATTTGGTAGAATTTCTGAAGCATTTTTACTTCTAAGGAACTTTGCCGCTCTTTTTAATGCCTGACCTCCCTCTGTCTTTGGCCCCCTCCACCCAACAGGTGGGTAACGCCATAAAGTCCTCTCTGCACGGAGCCGCTCTGAAGAGCAACAACAAGGAAGGTGCGCGGAGCATCCAGGTGGAGATCACGCCCACCTCCTCCAGGATCTCCCGCAACGCCGTCACCTCCCTCTCGATAAGGGGCCACCGCTGGAAGAGACACGGTGAGACGCACACACAGGCGTAGAGGCGGGAAGCCGAGCGAGCTCCACCCGCTGAAACCAGAGGGATCCCCCCCCGGCCCTTTTACGTCGCCTTTTTAAAAATGTTTGTAGCTGTGTTTTTTCTAGTTGAAGAAAATAAAGGGAAAACTGTCGGATGGCAAAGTTCCACATCAAAGGAGAGAGCAAGAGAATTAGATCGCCTCATTGTTCATTGGTTCATCCCATAGGCACCCTGTCCATCGAGCGTCTGTTTCCACCGCGGGCAGAAAGCCAGTTTTCAGTTTGCCTGCTGGTGCCGTTACCTCCATTGTGTTTTTTTTAAATATTTTTTCAGTTTAATTTATCCTTTAAACAAGATTCCGATCACAAATCTGATTTGTGATGGTCTTTTTCAGGCCGCTGGCAGCCTTGTGAGTGTGTTTTCATTTTGCCAGGCAGCATCATTTGATAGATCATCAAATTTAAGCTGGATTTCTACTCAGGGTGTGCGTTAAAGTTGTGTGGAAGACTAGAATTTTTTAAAATAATGCGACAGATTGACAGATTACCATTTAATTTTTTTCCACACTAAACCTTTTTTAAAGTCCAGAACTCTGAGTAAGCAGCTCGTTCACACGGAACGGTAAATTGCAGCCTTCAGATTCTTTAATGATTGAAACCCTCGTGGCTCCCCATCCATTGAGTAAATCTCATGCGAGCCAGCTGCGTTTCTTTTAAAGCTTCAGCTCTGAGCAGAATAAAGAAGTCCCCCCCCCAAATATTCATTTGTATGTGGCGTTTGCCTCGGTTGACGAGGTCACATCCATCTCCATGTCGCATGCAAACGTGTTCGGTTCTGATCACTATGATTTTTTTTTTTTTTCTTTACATTTGTCTGCCATTGTCATTTATCACCATGGTTTGTCTTGTGTTTCTGTGCTCGTGCGCGTCTGTGCACATGCTTTTCGTTGTTTCATGTACGTGCGCATGAACTGTCTGTCCATCTCTGTGTGTGCGTGGCTGTTTGTGCGTGGCTCCACAACCCCCTCCATGCTCCACCTCAGAGTCCCCGGAGGTGAGTGTAGACGGTGACGCTGCGCTGGGGGGCGTGGCCATCCCCGAGATCAGTGTGACCGGTGTGGGCGGCGAGCGAATGGCCAACGGAGACTCCCTGCGGCCACGCCTCGATGGCCGCACCCAACTTGACGGCGATACTGTGGGTGCTTCCTGCGAGGTCAGCCTGGACCACAGAAGTCATGACTCCGGCTCTCGGAGTCAGGAGGTCAGGAGGCAGAAGTCTGTGAGGCGAATGGTGGAGAATGAGGGTTCTGGGTCGGCCTCCACTGGGAGGAGCCAGTACTAAAGTCCCACCCCTCCTTACCCTGCCCCACTCCTGGGGTAACCTAGGTAACCATGTGATGAGGCGTGCTCTAAAAATCTGCATGGTGACTTCCCCCTTTTTACCTTTTTGCTCTGGGCTCCACCAACTTCTCACCTAATCGCACTTATTCCTCTCATCTCTCCATGACCATTCATTCATTTACTCTCTCCTTTGTGGGTAAAGCTTCCTCATTACAATCGCTTGCTGAAATTCCTAAGGTCCAGTTAATTATTAAAAGCCTTGCTGAATAACAGATCAATAACCTAATTAAAAATGCATACTTGGTATATGGCAGAATTACAGAGGGAAAATCCAGTAAAACTAATTATTTCCCATTAGGAGGGGAGTTAAGTCATTTAGCAGACTAGAGTTAGTAAATGTCACACACAGTCTTTTGGTAATCTTTAAATGTGAGTGTTACTCAAAAGCATCAAGCCATCGATAAAGGTCGTGATGGTCTCAAATCAGGAAGGCTGTAGTTATCTCTGCGCACAGTTCTAGAGGACTGTGCTCTGACACAGACCTCGACATGCAACTCCCGGGTCACATCTGGAAACGGGTCACTTGCTCGTGACCGGTAGCTCAAGGCCGAGGATAGATAAGCAGGTCTTGAGATAACAAAAAACCTTGAATTACAACTCTGACTCTGGACCTGTTGTGAGCAGGTGATGTCTGATCCTAAATGGCTTGAGCAGGACCTCCCTATCTGTCTGTCTGTCTGTCAGCTGTGGGTTGGCGTGGCGTGTGTTTACCGTGTTAGCCGCAGATCTCGTGCCGATGTGTGAGCGTGCGGGTGCTCGGCCCCTCACGTGGCTGCGGCGTGACACGCGCGTGTGTGTATGTGTGTGTATCTCTGTGTCTTTGGAGCTAATAACATGAAATGAGCAGCAAACCTGTGGCTTCTTTGCTTCCCTCTATTTCCCCCTGGTGGTCCTTCCTAGGCTTATGTCCTGAGACGCTGCTCGCCCTTCCCTTTGGGACGAGGCGCGCTGTCCTCTGCTTCTACACGACTAGCTCGCAGTGCTGCCCTTTGACCCCGGTGTGTGCCGCTCTGGGACTGGCGTTGCCTCGCAGGTGGCGAGGAGTCCCCTGTCAGGAGGACTGACAGTGCGAAGGCGCCACCTGCTGGACAGCGTTGGGCCTCCTCTGTCATCCAGCTCCATTAAAATACTCGCCTTATCGTTTTCTCACCAATCGGGTCGACCGAGCTGGATGCCAGATGAGGCGGCGAGCTGTGACGGCGCGCCGCTTCTCACACCCCGCCCGTCCCCCCCCCCCCTCCATCTGTCTGCCTCCACAGACGCAGTGGATCTGGGTTCCCCGGATGAGCTGATGGACATCTCCGAGGTGGACGAAGGGGTGTGGCCCGGCGGGGCGGCGCCCGAGCTGACCCCGCCCACCATCACCATCAGCAACAGCATCACCACGCTGAACCTGGGCGCCAAGGCCATGAAGAAGTGCCGGCTGGGCGGGCGCAGCAGCAAGGACAGGGACAAGGAGATCCCCCTGCTGGCCGGCCGGGCCGCCAGCGAGAGCACGGAGCTGGCCATCAAGCGGCTCACGCTGACCTCCAGCCAGTCGGTGCCCAAAGGGGGCGCGCTGACCAGCCTGACGCGCACCGCCAGCGCCGTCTTCTCCCGCTCCTTTGAGCAGGTGGCCGGCGGGAACGCCCCCCCGCCCACCAGCAACCACGAGGCCGGCCGCTACTCCTGCAGCCTGCAGGAGGAGGCCATGGGCTACCTGACCCCCACGCCCAACCACGCCCAGCGCTCCCCCAGCATCAGCGTGCACCTGGGCACCGACCTTTGAACCCTTTTCCCCCCCCCCCCCCCCTGGCAGCACGAACCCTCATCGCCGATCCTGTGACCCGGTGACCCTGTACCTGTGATCTGGAACTCCAAGCCATACCAACCGCCGTGGACCACAAACGCGTGAATAACTCCCTCTGGTTTCCCAATCACTCCATTTTTTTAAGAGTTTTTTTTTTTTTTTTTTTTTTTTTTTGGTTTTTTTTTTTTTTTTTAGAAGTCATGGTTGGACAAAACTGTGCCACTGTGCAGAGTCGTAAATGAATGCACTTAAAAAAAAACGATCACTAAAAACTGTGTGGGAAGAGCTTCCGGAAGGAATTCAGCCGGCACTCGTTGCCCCATTTGGCTTTTCCCACACATCCATCCTGACCTGGTCCTGGTGTCAAAGGGCAGGCGTACTGTGTGTGTATGTGTGAACATGCTTGTGTGCATGCACTCGTGTGGGTGTGTGTGTGGGTGTGAATGTGTGTGTTACTGTACTGTGTGTGTATGCACAACTGTTTTTAGAACAAGGCTGCTGATTGATACAGTGAACAAAGTGATTGTCTTCATGGAAACAAGTGTCTCTTCCACTTTTTAAAAATAATAAGAAAGCTCTTCCCGTAGCAATAAAAATCTAATCAGTATTTGACCTTTTTCGGGGCTAACTTTTACAAACACATTGGTTTTAAAAGGAAAAAAAAAAGCATGGTTGCCAATTGAAAGTACGTATTCTTCCTTGAAAAGCAAAGCAGCTACTGAATAATTATTAGCCAGTGTGAGAAGAATCAGATCTTCATGTTTACAATCACAGTTTTCTCACGATGATGAGGAGCAATACTTTCCTTCCCCTTGTTCTTCGAGCACCTTCTTTGCCATCTACTCGATGGCAAAAGCTAAAATCCAACTTCTTACGCGTGACAAAGATGATTTACGTTTTGAGGGATGCTGGTTGTGTGCGAGTATAGAATTTTTAACTTGGAAGAGCAAATGAGTTGTCAGCTGGTATTTTCTCATAACCTGAGGGGTGTTACTTTGTGTTGTAGTTTTCTCTGAGAGTACTCTGCTTTGCTGCTCCATAAAGCCTAAACAACAAAGCCTAAATGTGCACACGCCCATAGTTCACAGGACTTTCACCATCCTGACAGTTTGAAACCTCTTGAGTATTTTCGCCTGAGTGTTATAGCTGGACCCTGTTCAGCAGTGGGAGCACATCTGGGGAAAAAAGGGTATCTCCCCAGTCTTCTGATCCACCACCTGCTTCCCGGGCCTTTTCCAGTAATCGGCTGACGTGTTTTCTTCCACCCTCCGTGTTGTACATTACGCCCTCATCACGTTGCAAGGCACGGTACACCAAAAAGTAAATAATTATTAAAAAGAAGCGGAATAAGTCTCAAACCATCTGCTAAAGTCGATGTCCAAAATCAACTTCATGCTGCTCCACCCCTCAAGCAAATTCGTCGTCCGTGTTCTGTAGCTGTTGATCGTCCGTAGCTCGGTGGGACAATACCAATCATGTTTCTTTCTATGTGGGTTTACAGTGAATGGGTAAGCTATTGTTGTACATCATACTGTTCTACTAAAGTTGGTTATGTTGGCCTTTCTATGTCTGAGAATAACTCACAGCTTCAATTTCTGGGAATAAAGTGTTTCTATATTTCACCTGTGTGTGTGCTTGGTTATGTTTTCCTCTTCATGTCGGGGTCATCTATCGCCCTGAACCATGTTAGCGTATTATGAACATAATCCTTTTTTATTTTTTTTTATTTTTACTGTAAAATGTCCTTGTGTATGTAATTTATTTATTTTATTCTGTCTACATCTTCCAAATAATCGTCTGGGTATGGGAATTTGACAATTTACCTACTAGATATCATACCTTTAGTATTTTTTAGTTTTAAAAAATACATATACAAGTGTCTTTTTCTAAATGTTATCGATTAAGTTAACAGATTAGTTATGTAAAGCTGTTTTTTGGCTGAGGGTGTAATGGAATAAGCGTGAAACAGAGCTGCAGTTATTTGAGTGGCCATAAGACGGCGACCGAGAGCAGAGGGACGCCATGTCTTATTTATGAAGTATTTCCGCTACGTCACTTCCTTTTCCTGTCCTTGGAACGTCAGGAGGCTCGCTCATCAGGGTCCACACATGGCTAAACTGAGCAAAGAAACTAAACAGCGGCTGCAGCAGCTGTTCCAGTGCGGCCAGTTTGCGATCCGATGGGGTTTCATCCCAACGGTGCTGTACCTCGGTAAGTATCCGGGCAGATGACACAGAAACTGAGCGACTGTGTCATGCTAATATCGGCTAAGCTCGTTAGCCTTTGATGCTAACCGTCAATGTTGCTGTTTACACAAACAGTTAAGGTGGTTTTGCACTAAGCATTGAACGGGTATTTTTCTATTGTGACTCCCACACACAAAGTGTTCACGGTTTTTAGCACAAAATAAATAACTTGTTTCATCTTCTGGAAAGGAGCTGGAGTGCACGTAAGACGTCATCCGTGGTGATGGTGGCTTTTGAATAGATGCATATACAAAAACTGCTGACTTTGGAGTAATGAAGTAGATTCCCCCTGGTGGGTAGAGGGCTGTTCCTCTGAAGACGCTTCAAGAGGACGAAAATACTTGACTGTGGTCAAGAAACGGAGTTGGGGGAAGTTGGGATCTTTGCATGGCTGTGGTTGGCGGTCGATGGGGAAGTTGAACCTTTTGCATAAGAGAAAACAGTCGGCTCTCCTTTGAGATAATCTTCTCTGACTAATGTAAACTTTGAGCACCCCCCCCCCACCACACCTTATTTTTCTAAATGTGTGTTTCCCTTTTTTTCTGCTGGCTTGTGTTTTTCATCACAACTATAAACCTGTTTAGTCTGACTTTTCACCACTTTTTATTTTTAGGTTCTGTCTTAAGTGGTGGTTGCACAATCCATAACCTGGTTATTACTATTATTATGGCATTTCCATTCACAGAATTAAATGATTTCCTAAGATGAGTTGGAATAAGTTTAGTTTTTTTGTTTTATTTTGATCTGGGTGGAATTCCCTTCTATTTGAGTGATCACACAATGATAAGCAGACCCTGTTGGGTCAGTAAATAATGAGGAAACACCAGCAGCCTTTTGCTGATGCTTGCTCTGATGTCATGAAATGAAACTCTGATGTTGGTTGTATTCTGCTGACACTCTTAAACAGCTTTTAGCTGGTGTACTTTTCACCCGAGGGACACACCTAATTGTCCAGGAATTCCTGAGAAGGCTCAGCCATTCGACAAACTGATTTTTAAAAAAAACCCGTCTCTGATGCAAGCCGAAACTAAAAAAGGAATGAGTTTCACACTGTATTTGACATTGGAACGCACAAACATACTTTGTCATCAAAATAGATGTCATGCCTTAAAGCAGCCATTTCCCAACAATATGCCTTTGGGCCTAAAAATAACCGAGTGTTTCAGATTGGGGTCGCCACAATTTGCAGTTTATAAATGACTTCTTTAAGCATACAATTAAAAAATGTTTACGATTTTTCATCATCTGTCACATTACCCATCCATCCATTATCAATACCGCTTATTCCCTCATGGGGTCGCGGGGGGAACTGGAGCCTATCCCAGTGGTCAACGGGCGAGAGGCAGGGTACACCCTGGACAGTCCGCCAGTCCATCACAGGGCCACATACAAGGACAAACAACCACTCACACTCACATTCACTCCTAAGGGCAATTTCCCCAATCTCCAATCAACCTAACATGCAGGTTTTTGGACTGTTGGAGGAAGCCGGAGAACCCGGAGAGAACCCACGCAGACACAGGGAGAACATGCAAACTCCACCCAGAAAGGTCCTGGTTCCCCCGGGATTCGAACCCAGAACCCTCTTGCTGGGAGGCGACAGTGCTAACCACCACACCACCGTGCCGCCTGTCACATTACATTAAACATATTCAATGACTCGGTGGTTGTATCCTCAGAAATCCGGATCCCTGACTTCTGGGGGTCAGTATGATCCTATTAAACACAGGACAGATGCTTATCTGGTATACTGTGAACATCTGGCTGATTGCATTTGTTTTCTAGGTTTCAAACGAGGAGCAGATCCAGGCATGCCTGAACCCACCGTCTTGAGGTAAGAACAGACTAGTGCGAGGTGTTTTCTATACTGAAAAAAAAAAAGAACTCCAGATATGTTCTTTTTTTTTTCTTTATGCCAGAGGACAGTTGGTTCTGGTTCTGGTGGTCAATAGAACTTGTTTATTTTGGTTTTACTGAACATTTTGCACTCCCATGGAAACAAGCCATCAGGGACTAGTGTGTAATAGGAATTTGAACTCCTCTAATACTCTGAAGGAGCTCATGAAAAGGAGCCCACAGCATTGTGTTGTCCTAGTACAGTCATCCCACCAAGTAAAAAAAAAAAAAAAAAAAGGGTGAAGTCATTCTAGTTTTTTTGGGGGCTCATTAACTAACAGGGGAGCTTCCCCTTCGACCTGGGGCTTTTCCCTACACAGCTGACATGGTCTGCATCGCTCACCCTTTAGTTTAGGGGCCTTTCGTTCTGGAAAAGCTCCGATAATCTGTTCGGAATCTCAAGAAAGAAGGTGAGACTGGAAAAAAAAAAGCTGGGTCAAGCAGAACCAGTCCAGTAGAATGTTGCACGCACGTTCACAATGCAGAATGCTTTTAACAGCATCTCCTCGTGACACAAATTAAATGCTTGTTATTTCATTTAGGGGTATCAAAGTGTAATTTAACTTTTTCTTAGAGCAGTAAAAAGAAGAAATTATTTGAATAAGTTTTCATTTAATCATTGAAGACAACTGACATTTTTTAAAAAATAAATCTAAATCTTAACAGGGAAGCAAATGAGCAATACTTTTTTTCATTTCAAAATAAAGAAAACGGCCTTAAACCTTTAAAGTTTGAAGTGATAAAATGTGGTTTTAACTGACAACAAGCGTTGGATTAGTCTTGGGCTGTTTTTCTGAGGTGAAAGTCAACACAGTCCTTAAAGACCATCGTTCTAAAGCCATCGTTTTGCTGTGAAATGTTTTTTTTTTAAATTCATTTATTTTTTTTATGTCTTTTCTGATTGTCTTTTTTTCTCTTTTTCTTCCAGTTTGCTCTGGGGCTGAGGACCAACCTTACACAGCAGATCCCTTCATCCCCATCTCTCTCTTTACTGCCCAGTGTTGGAAAGATAAAGACCCGATGTCATTTTCAGCAAAACACACATGTACAGATGTGCTGCCATGTCAAAACCAAGATGTTTGTGTTTTTTTTGTTGTTTTTTTTAGAATGTTTTACTCTGTGAATGTTTGTCTGTGGTCGGTGTGTGTTCCATTGCCACGCTGATCTTTTCATTTCTAATTTAAATGACAATAAAACCTCAAATGAATGACCTTCTCTCTCCTTATTTAATTAGAGAAATTGTGAATACCTAAGGTGTTCCTCTTCGCTCCGTCTCCAGAATGGTGTTTCACATTTCTGCCACTTTAGTATCTCGATAAAGCTTTTGAATTACTACAGAGGCTTCAGCCATTTAAGCCGACCTCCACATGCATTTATCAGCCCACACGCTGACTTTATCAGCATGAGCGGCTTTCTCACGCGTGTCCGCTTCCTCTGAAAGCAAAAGCTCCTCTGATCAGCATCTGCCCCCCGTCGCAACACAGGTCGGAGTACAAAAAACAAAGAAATTTGCTTATTATCCAAGTTTTTTTATTTTTTTTATTTCTCTGCGATATCCTTGAACTCAACATTTGTTAAAAAAAAACATTTTCCAAAAAAATATTTTTTAAATGAAAAACATTAAATAGTATTGATACAAAAAAATTTAAATCTTCTGAAAGTAAAAAAATAGAGATGATTTATTTATAGATTTTGTATCATTTGTATATAAAAAAAAAAAAAAATGCCTGAATTGTTAAAAACAAAGCTGGTTACAGTAAACCACTTCATTTTCAATTGATCTAACAATCGCTTGGCTTTAATAAATAACTTCTTTCATCATGCATAAATAGGATAAATAAGATTCGAGCTCTGGGGGGGCCCAAAATACTCCAAAATACAGCCGACCAACTAACGCAACTAGCCCTGTTTGTGGTCCTTCACTCCGTGGAGAAAAGTGATGAAGGAGCCGTCCGTGTGGGCGGGGCGTCTTTTCGGCAACGCCCATTTGCGGAATGACCTTTTCCCATCGATGAGGAAGAGGCGCAGGTGGTAGAGGATGCTGTGCGCCGTCATCTTCCGGTGGAAGGCGTCCGGGCTGCTGAGCTCCTGCAGCAGACGCTGCTGCTGGCCGCCGCTCAGCTCCCGCACCTGCTCGCTGCTGCTCATCTGGGGGGGCCACAAACACAACCGGTCAGAGAAAAAAAGACCCAGTCTGGGTTTTTTTTTTTTTTTAATTACTGAATTGAAATGCCAGTGTTGCCGGAAGTTTTTCCTTGCCCGTGTCGCCTAGTGCTTGCTCATTGTTGGGAATTGTTGGGTTTCTGTAATTAACTTCAGAGTAGGGTCTGACCTGCTCTGTTTGGAAAGCGCTGTGAGACGACTGTTGTTGTGATGTGGCGCTATATAAATAAAATTGAAAATTGAAATTGAAATTGAATTATTGCCCGGTGCCACGTGTCAGAATTTGGACACATTTCTGTGTTGCCAAATAGTGGTCGTGCTGAAATTTGCCGGTTAATCTGGGGACAATTTGAGACTTTTCCTCAACAATTTGAATGCAGACGTTTTTGTTTTGATGCTTCTCGCTTTTCTCACGATACCGACAGGTCCGTGGATGAGCGAGGAAACGGGAAAACCACCATTTCCATCCCAAATTTGACTTTTCGCACCTCTTCTTTATTCCTAATACCCACCCTCTTTTTTATCTGTGGGACCAGCATGTGAATGCTGGCGTTGACCCCCTGCAGGATCTCGGTGTCGGGGTACTCCCTCTCCACGTGCCTGAGCAGAGCGCTGTAGACCAGCATGCCCTGGGCCAGCCGCTGCAGACAGGCCTCCTGGACACACGCAGAGGAGCACAGAGGAGGGGTCAGCCACGCTGACCACTTCACCCAAAAACGAACAAATCTCCCTAAGCTGAAGGAGGTTGACAGCTCTACCTTGGAAAAATTGGAGTCGGGGCACTCGGCCGGGAAGGAGGAGTGTTTGTAGTTGTCCAGGAACAGGTAATTCACATTCCCCTTGAATTCCTTTTCAAACTGACAGAAATTTTTTTTCAAACAAAGACACAGAAGGCATCACAGACCCCCGCCCCCGGGGGTCAGGGTCCAGTTCCCTCTCGGGGGTTTCTCACCTCCTTCTGATGCGCGTTGGTCTGCGCTATCACTTTTTCCCAGGTCAAGATATCGGGGCTCTCGGCCTCCCGGTCCTCCTCCTCCTCCTCCCCCGAGGTGTCCCCCGCCGGGCTGTCGGTGGGCGCCTCCCCCGGGGGGGCCCCGGAGGAGCCCCGCAGCAGGGCGGCGGCCAGCAGGGCCGCGGAGAGCAGACGAAAACCTGCGTGAATGGATGGATGAATGAAAAGAGGAAGAGAGCGGCGACAGGAAGCCCCCCCCCCCCCCCCCACACACACACACACGCTGCAAACGACTTACTGAGCACGGGCATGACGCGCTGCTGGGAAACACTGAGAACCTCTGATTGCCGAGGACTGTCTGGGCCCAGACGAGTTGGCCCGTCCTAATCCGGGGCTCTCATTTTATATTCCTCTTCAGGGATTTCCCATCCAGCTTAACCTCCCCTGGACAGGCCCCCCCATCATCATCATCATCAAGAGTTGCGTCAAGCATCCGGTGCGTGTGATGAAGGAAGAGATTCACTTTTTTTCTTCAGACTGAGGGGACAATGTTTTTTTTTTTTAACTTTAGCAATAATTGGGGAACGTTTAAGTCGAACAGATTTAGTTTTGACATAACTGAGAAAATCCCTGAGGTATTTTCAGCCCGAGCATTTAAATGGAAAATCCACTGAAACCCAAACATTTGCATAGAGGGATCCCGACGCCTCATATGTGAGGAGGCGAATGCACGTTCTTCCCCCCAAACAGTCAAATTACAGCTCGGCTATAAGTATAAACTATAAGTATAAACTTGATACGGTTTTGATTCATAAACATGTCTCAGATTTCTTAATGCTTTTTCTCCTGAGTCTCTTGCTCCTGTTCCAGTATTTGATCATTTAACCCCACACTTTGATCATCTCCCTGTTTGGGTAAATTGAAGGAATTTAGACCCTTATCAATATTTGATTCATCATATTAATGCTCTCCCTGATGGGCATTTTCACCAGCATTTTCATGCTCCATTTACAAACAGGGGGGGTATTTCTGACCCTAAACTTGCGCTTATTTGTCAGAGAAGTGGTTTGACTTTGCATACTTTGCGCATAAACTGTTTCCATTAGACGTTACATTTAGCCTAAAATCCACCACATTGCAAAAGCAGAACTCTGCTGCCATTTAAAAACCTAAATTATGACAGAGGACTGTGGGGTTGTAGACCCCTCTCACATTTCACACCGATCAATAAAACCCCCCACAGTTTCACCAGAGAAACAACCCCCCCCCCCCTTAAATCCTCCAGTGAGTTTGTTCCCTTTTGAGATATAAATACATTTTTAATTATAGTCTCATGTTGTCCAAATAAGCAATAAATCACTTACAAATTATATTGTAGTAAAAGTAATACTTTAACTTGGACGCTTAACATATCAAGAATAGGATATTTCCCAAAACTGTAATGATTTTTGAAATTCCCGAATATATTTTCTCTTAAAATCCAATTATCATATTAAATTATATATGTATAAATAATTAAATATATTAGGATATTGTCAAATTTACCTTACATTTATTCATAATAAGGATTATAGATCATAATATATTCACATTTGCAACTCATGTAGTTAATCAAAGAGGTTTGGTTTTAATATACAATGGACCCAAAATTCAGATTAATGCGCTGGAATTTATAATGAAGTTTTATGACTTTCTCTGCTCATCATTGTTGAGTGGGATCAAACTGCGGATACTGGCATCTTGTAGTCAAAACTTCTTCATTTACAGATGCTCATTAGTTTAGATAATTGATATCAACTGCCATATGTTCACAATGACCAGAACTAACTACAGAAATAGTCAAAAAGACATGTCCATGAAATATTTTCCTTTAATTTTCCAGATTACTTTCAGAGTTTGTGTCACCGGCTCATACTTGCTTCACACATGGATAGATTTGAACTTTGGCCCAGTTTTTCCTGGAGTAAAACAATTCAAAGTGCGAGATTACGAATATAGGATGCTAAACTTTTTACTCAAAATTGCCTTCAGGGAATGAATCTTTCCTCCTCATGAAGATGCCCAGAATTACAGGCTTAAATCTCCACATTTAGGCTTCTGAGAAAAGTGTCAGCTCCAACTAGTGGAAGCGTTGAAAGACGTCACTGTGGGTCCGGGACACTGAGTGGTGCAATGGCCAAAAGCTCTCAACAGATAAGTGACTCAGCTCCTCTGCTGAATCACTAAAATTCAGAGGAAAGTTTTAATCCGATCTGTGATCATTTGTCAAGATCTTTTTACTTTGCTGATTTATGGCCGGCAACGCTTACTGTTCAGTTTCTGTGAAGAGATGTGGCCTGAGATTGGACAAGTTAGGGCCTCCCTTATCTATCACGCACCAAGATGCTCAGACAAAAGATTTTTCCTAATTTGTTGTCGCTGTAGTGATGCTGTTAACTATTCACTCTTCATTTAACAGAGTTGCATTTTCATTTTGAATTTAATGTGCAAACCTTGCTTGTTAATGACCAACCGGTCAACTGGATCCTGGTCAAGCAATGGACAGGCTGCAGGAGGTCACATGTCTGCCTTCTGATCCTTTTTCATTTTACAAGAAAAAACAAAAAATATCTGAATTACTCCATATGTGTCAGAACAAGTAAATGACATGTCTTATATATGAAGCAATAAGATTGTTTAATTAGGAAACAGTTTATTAAGTGAGCTGTAAGCCTCATTCATAATACAGTCATGTCATGTATTGACACTTTGGCCTTCAGCAGGAATAGTTGAGCAGATTGTTGTTTATGTGGCTTTGTTTTTTTGCTAAAATCAATGTTCAGATTTTCATCCTTGCCTTCCTCATTTTATCTGAATGTGGATTACGCAAAGCCTTGGCAAAGCTGAACACCAAACAAAAACCTTTGCACCATCAAATGTGACAGATTGAAGATGTTAATGAAGTGCGCTTTGCTCACCAACCATTTGTCCAAGTTCAAAGAGTCACAACCTCCTCCACCTGCAGTTAAATTTTGTCCCTCAAAAGAAGAAATAGGTCTTTAAGCCAAAAGTGAGATCATCATGCTGAGCTCAAACCAGACACCACCCAATTTCCAGCCCATGATTAATACATAGTCATTATGTCAAATGGGATGTGAGCTATACACACTGAGCGATATTCAGTCATAGATTTCGGATCCATCCACTGCTTTTATCACCAGCACTCTTTGTAACCAGACAAGCAGTTTTCCTACAACAACCTCCATTTATGTCTTTCAGTTCCAACATGGAGTCCCATATAACATCCTCACACTATTATGTTTAATAGTATTCCCCTCATGCCAACTGGGTCCCAGACATAAGTACTGTAAGTCATTTGGATCATGATAATAACAGTGACCGCTGGGCATCCTGCAGTGCATATGTTGTAAGAGTGGGTTTGTGTTTTGATGTGTTTTGGAGTGTTTTGGTACTTTCAGTGGGCAGTTTGAGACTTCAGAATAGCGTGTCTGAGGGCAACGGGAAGTGCCCGTCTCCGGCTTTCTCCACTCTGCCAAGGAGCCCCAGAAACGCTGCTGAGCGTGATTTATGGGCTTGTTTTTTTTTCTGGAGCTTAGAAAAAATCGATGAGAGGCATGTTGTTTAAAAGCTAATTGTACTTTATATTTTTCATTTTGTGAGCAAATGGATTTATCTCACAGCACAGACATCCAAAGAAAGTCTATTCTAAGTCTATAAATCAAATAAACTCTAACAACATAACTTTAAACTCCACTGTGGTCATGCATTGGAAGTTGAATTTCTTTAAATATGCACCGTGAGTGTGTGTGTGTTTGTGTGCAAAGTTTGTGCTTTTTCTTCTTCAAGTTAGAGAATGTGGATCCGTACAATTTTTCTAATCTGATAATCAATAATTTGCAATGTGTGTGTGTTTTTTTTTACGCTGACTAAACTTATCAGAGGGTCAAATCATTTCCAGATGCATTTCCGACGTCATGATCTGCTGTTTTAAATACTTCTGTTAGATCTTTACTGATAGCTGGATCTTTTTTTTATCCTATTTTCGGTTTGCATGACTACAAGAAAAATCTCACGCATCACACACACACACACCTACTTGTTTTAAAAGCCAAATATGTCCACATTAAGGGGGAAGAAAGTAGAAAACCCTGATCGAATATGGAATTCCTGCGGCCTAAGTTAGTGTTCAGTTTAGTAATTCTATCAAACTGACTGAAAAGAGATTTTGAATCTTGATTAACTGTAAATGACGGACGAAGATGGTCAAATTACACAGAAACACAATGTGTCATAGAGATGTCTCATGGGTGCCAAAGCCTCATGCTCCACGTGGTAAAAACACAAGTTTATGGACAGAAAACAGGCGGCCTACAGAGAGGAGCTTTTACATTTTACTACCCATGGTTTGTAATTCCTCCCACACTGCATTAAAAAGCTGTTTAAGAGAAAAAACGCTGTTCTCGCACATGCAGAACAACGGATTGTAACAACTCTTTGGGATTTGAGAACACAAATGATCTCCAGCCGGCTCCCAAAATCAGACGTACACAACGTGTGTGTGTGTCCTTGGTTTCTGCCTCACAACATTCATGTATGAATGTAGAGAAATTCAATATTAGTCATGAATAGTAAAAAAAGCAATCCCTGGGGAAGACCACCCTCTGTGGTCACAGTCATTTAACTGGGGGTACTCTCACGTCAGACCCCGTCATGTGCGCAATGAAACCGGATGAGGGGGGGGGGATCCGGAGTGGAGAATGATAGGGGCAGAAATGAGAAGGATTGGGGCAGAAAATGTCTGTTTCAAAACATTTGAAAGAAATTCTGCGGGGAAGTTTGTTTTTTTTCTTCATCAGCTATCGAGAGGCAATGTGTCAGCACGTGGGTACTGACAGTAATTAGTTTTACATTTACAAGCTGTGTAACAGTACAATAATTTGGACAAAACATTTTTGGTTAACTGCTTTTCCAAAAATAAGCGTATATAATATGAATTAAATAAAAGCTTTCCCTTTTTGAAAAATTCTTGTTTGATATATATTGATCTTCAAATGCTCCATAATTCTTCTCCTTTCTTCTGTCTTTATTTCATAATGGTCCAGATGTTTCCAGTGCATGATGAGGGAAGTTCAGTGGGGAAAGACAGCCCCCAGATAGCCAATAAACCTGCACAGGTGAGCAGAAAATGTTTTCCCATTTTGAAGCGTTTAAATCTGTTATTTAGATCTATTAAAACATGCACAGCAATGGCTCGATGTTTAATAATGGAACATATTGACATTTTCTTCATCAATATCATGGTGAAACACCTCATTTCAGTAAACATTTACATACTATTGGCGTAAAGGAAACGGAGTGCTCATAATAAGAGGGTATTTTCTTCACAGGGAAACTACTTCCCTCCCACTCTGCACCAACCACTGCCGCCGATTTGACTGCCCTGCTTAACCTCCATTTTACCTCCTTTAAACATGCTCCAACAAGTCTTGATAACACCCTGGAAATCCTAGTCTGAGGTCAAGATCAGTAAGATCCTCTTTTTTTTACTTTCTTTATAAGTGAAACTCAGGGAAATTTATCTTCCTGTTGCAAAAGAAGTTGTGTGAGCACTTCTTAAAGATCCTGAATCCTTCTGCGCTGCGTCTGCATACGACTGTTTTGTCCGTTTTTACACACTTGTATACATTTTCCAAGGAACTGGCAGCTAAAATGATGGATCATCCCCTGTTTGTGCACGGACTGGCTGAAGCCCTGCTGTGATGATGACGACCTGCTGGGGAAACAGAGGCCTGTACACCTAATTTAATGGAGGGATGTGTGCCGTGGCAACTCAACCCCCCACTATTCTTTTTATAGATATAGATTATGAACCACTCCAAAGACACCAAAGACACATTAAATCACGTTGTCAGAGCCAGATGTTTACATGGTTCCACAGCAGGATATCTATACACGAGACCTGGTCGTACAGAAATGGAGCAGTCTGGGCGTCTGGAACATTTCAATCAAGGAGGCTAGCATAAAATATAAAGAGCCTCGGATAGGGACGGTTTTCAACCGGCAGTTCCCAGTTGCTGCTGCTAGATGGCAGTCCTGCTGTGGCCTAAAAACGTCCTCCCTCTGGCCTCCTCAGAACCTGAGAGGAATAACTGTTTTGTGGTGTTTGTTAAACACTAATAATCCGAGGTGGCTTGTAGGCCCAAATAGAACAGAAAATCTATGTTTTGGGTGGTTCATTGGATTATTTTATATTCATAAAAATGATGCACATATATATATTTAACCATGTTGCCACATGAATAAATATGTGTAGTTGTTTATTAGCTGACAGTTTTAAAGAAATGCCAATATAAGATGTTCATTTGGATGTTATGTAACTCTATAACAGACCAATATGAATTTGACCTCATGCAAAGGGAAGACATGTGATGTTCTGTTCTGTTGTGGTCATCCTTTCTCCTCTCTGGGTGTCAGCTCCACTTCCACACCAGTCTAACCTCAGCAGGTGGCCACTTTCCCATTAACTTCCCTCAGTTCAGGTCAGTCTTGGTCAGATCCTTGCTTATTACAGTCCTTTGGATATTCTCTTTGGATGTTTTTCCCCCCTTATTTCTTTTCCAGATGATGACATACATTGGCAAGCAAATACACGTCCACACAGAACTGGCAGACACACAAAAATAGATAGAATTAACATTTATGTAACAAGGCAAAAATATCCATCGTGCATGAAAGCCAGCGCATTTATGCAAAAAGCCTACCGATATTAGCTTTTCATATTCTTAGACACATGAGTCAATGTTTCACATTGTGTTCAGCTTGTGTTTCAGCATGGCAGTCAGCCCCTCACTTTTCCTGCCCCCCTCTCATGCTGCTCCATCTCCACGTCTGCTCCCTTATTTTGGTTTCCTTTTTTCCCCCATGATTGCTTTGCTGCCTCCCGTCCCTTCCTCTTCCCCATCCCTGCTCTCATCATCTTTTTCCCGGACCCCCGCTCTGCCTCATCCTCCACCGTTGCTCGTTCTCTTCTCCCAGGTCACCGTGTTCTTCCCCATCCTCCTCTTTTTCTGGCGGCAGCGCTTCATAAGTGACGGGCGGAACTGTATCTCTGCTCAGACAGCCACCGGCTCGCTTTAATATTTAATCATGTGTGCTTTTTTTTTCTTTTTCTTTCAAAGAGATCTGAATTTGTGTGTGACTGGCAGATAAAGAGAGCTGTCTGAAAACTGTGTGTGCATGTGTGATGCAGATGCTCCAGTTATGCTAACTGGAGGAAAACACAGCAGATAGTTGGATGTATATTCCTGTGTGTGGTGACAGTTGATGAAAGACTGCCCCATACATGGTAATTAGCTCACTATCTCTCTTTCCCCACCTCCTCTTTTTTTCGTATAAGCCCTTCCTCTCCTACGGCCTAAGCATGTAATTATCATGAACCGCTCGGCACTACGACGCACTACTACGTGGGATTTTTTTTTTCAAACGTTCCATTACTGTCACGTTTTGTTTGCTTCTGCTGTGTGTGCATGTAGCGTGCGCTGGTCTCGGGGGGGTCCCCATGGACTGCATGGCAGCACTTTTCATCATCCCCCCCAGAAAGCCCGAAGTCCCCCTTCTCTTCCTTTTGCTTCTTCAGCAATTCACCGCGCAAGGGTTTTCTTTATTTCCCTTTTCTTTTTTTTTTCATTTGCAGGAGGCTGCCGGTCCTCTGGGCTAAGGTCTGTGGTCTTGTTCGGGATGAGGGAAGAGCTGTTGAAGATGTGTGCTCCACAATCACTCTCCACCACTGTCCCTTAACTTTCTGCACCTCTAAAAAAAGATTGTTTTCCCCTCTTCCGCTCACGTCTTATCCTGTGGCAGCGAAACTAAGACCTGCCACAGAAGTAAAAGTGAAGCAGTATTAGCATAAATATATATAATATTATTCATTCCCTCTTAATTTTAGTAGAACAAGTAAGCGTGTTAAGTTTAACAAATATCAAAGAGGATCTTATTGGTCCATATCTGATGTAAAGTTACCACTGGCTAAATTCAATTAATGTAGTCGAGTAAAATGTCTAATATGTCCCTCAAAGACTATCAAATTCATGTAGAAATTGACACTGTGGGATGTCACTTGGAGAGGATTTAATTTCGACCATTATATGCTATTCATTGGTTCTCAGATGCTTTTGAGTGGCAAACTGGATAAGGTTGATTTGCTTTACTGTACTATACTTAATGTACTCAGTTTTTTGTCAATAGTTTGAAAAAAGAAGCGTGGTAGGTGTGTTTGAAAAAATATTTGCACATCATTATCTTCTCCTCGAATCTGATCATGTTTCACAGCCTCAGCTTCAAACATCGGTGGCTTTATCTCAGCAGGCTACTACAGTTTTTGTAAAAGACATGTGACTGCTTTGTAATTGAGCTTTTATGGCACTGTAATGCCACCTGATATGACTCCACAAACACATGCTCCCTGGGTTCTCCTGAAAAGTCTTACTGGCTAATATCAGGGCTTTGTGAATTCCATTAAATGTCAGTCTGTCCTCAGAGTACTAATTAAGAAGAATGAAGTTAATAAAAAGACAGCTGTAAAGTCAGTTCAGTACATTATTCACCCCCTACTTCTTCATGATAAAAAAGTGGATCAATAAATTACAAACACCACTTTATAGTTTTATACAGACAAATAAAATAGTCACAGGTTGACTTTTAGGGGATATTTCATCATCAAAACTTGGAGACTTTCAAAGTTTAACCATGTTCGGAGAGGAAAAGTAACACTGGCATATCAAGTGATGAATGACAGAGGTGATTAGAGAAGTTTTTTCAGTTCGGAAATAGTAGTTTGAGCTTGATATGAGAAAATGTTGACACGTCACTGGGAGTCCATCTTGTGCTTCTGTGTTATTTTGCTGGCAAACATTTGCATGCATGCTGGCTTATTATCCCTGACCGGGACCAATTATCCCAGATTACAAACCATATCCATACGCAGACCCGACAGCTGAGTTATTCAACTGAACTCAGGCTGAACTTTGCTCCATTTGATGTAGTTTCAGTGTCAGCCTCAGATCTTCACATCTTCACAGATCTGCTGAATTCAAATGAATTCTGTTTCATATCATATGCAGTCTTTAATCTGGTCAACAGTCACTAACACTTTTCCAACATCCACACTAAAAAAGTAAAAGTATAACAAATCTACAACAGAAAGAGGAAGACTCTTTTATTAATGTGGCAAATCGGAAAACTTATTAGGATTCAAGGGAACTGCATCAACTTTACTGTCCTAAAGAATCCCAAATAAACTGAATAAATTATAAACCTTGATGATGGGAATAAGTTGATCCTGTATCACAGGCTTTTTGTGTAATTTAACATTCTTTAACAACAGCATATGATATTTCCAGCTCTGAAAAAGAGAAAATATACCATTTTTAAGGGAAAATATAAAAAAGGAGGATTTTTAAAAAAAGTTATACAAACTGAATATGGAAATTTGTCATTCGCGATCTGTGTCAAGCTCTGAAAAAAGCCTCATGTACTTCAGTCAGATCCTTTTCTCCTGCCAGGGAGGAAATGTAGAATTAGAGATGTGTTTTATTTGGCAAACTCAAACTTTACAGGGAGACAACAAAACTAAACAAACCAACAAAGTGCAGACCACTAAAGTACAGGGCTGGTGACGGGAGAAGGGAAACATGCTTATGGTGATGTCCACGGTTCAGGAGTTTATGCAGCCAAGAAATTCTTATTGACATTTTATTGGGTGCTGTGTGTGGAATAATGACAATAAAAATAAAATAAAAAGTTTTTCATCCTGACAGGAGTGACAAAAAGGGAAGATTATTTATACCTCATAGAGGTCTATAGGAGAAGAAAAGGCTTTAAAGAAAACAATGTCTGACTTTGACTGTTAGGATCAGGAATATTTGCAGCATTGGGAATGGAATTAGAGACAAACGCACGCGCCCCTTTCCCACCTGCTCTTTGCTTGTGATGACACTGAAATGTAAACCTGTCTTTGTATTGACTGGACCAGACAAATTCCCATCCAGACAGACTGGCACATCCACCTATGCGCTGGCTATGGCCGCTCTTTGTTTACCTACAGAAATTCGAACCAGGTAGAGAGATGACGTCACCCCGCTGCCTGACTCTTTGCTTCCGTTTCTCTCCCATAGTTTTGCTTTACTACTTACGCCAAAATTAAACGTCAAACTTTATCTACCAAGCTGGCAGAAGCAGTGCGACATTAAGGTGGCTATTTTTTTTTATAACTCCAGCCTAACTCTGAGCCCTTTTACTGTACTCGGACTTCGGTGAACGGAGGGTGGAAGTGATGCAATGCTGTGTACACCTGTGTCCACCCCCCCCTGCCCCCCCTCCCCTCACCGGACAACACACACACACACACACACACACACACACACAGAGCACATCCACCTGATAGAGTGGGCTACAGAGACACGTGAGCCACAGGGTGGAGCAGCGTCGCGTGCTGCGGAACGCAATTCGGTTTAACCGGGTCGCGCGCGGTCTGGCTGCGGATGCGGGTCGGTGAGTGTGGGCGCGAGGCGGGGGGGAAAAATGGCGAACGGGCACGGGCGCGGGCGGCGGCGCGCCTCGTGAGGACACGGTAGGCAGACGGCAGCTCGAGGACACACCGGAGAGAGTGAGAGGAAGGAAGCATGGAGGACTCGGAGCCCGCAGAGGACGGCTTGCTCGCGGGCTTGCGGTGGAACAGGAGCGCGCGGGACCAGGCGCAGCTCAAACACAAAATCCGGGACCTTCCGGGGCTCCTCAAGCACGGGCTGCACCTGCGGAAGAAGAGCGTGAGTAATTCAAACCCTGCGCTGTGTTCCGTGTTTGTTATCAGTCCGACGCTGGCGACGGTTCGCCGCCTCCTTTAACCGTCAGGCCCCCGGGCAGGAGCACCCCGAGGCGGTTTCGTAGCCTCGTCACGACTCAGGTGTTGTTATTTCTGCTCCAAATGGCCGTCGCAGAGGCACCTTCCCGGGTGTGGGAGCGCGCGAGTGTGCCCCTCTGCGTTACATCCATAATAACCAGAAAAAACTGGAGGACACCATAACTCCACGGCGCTGTAGTCAAGGCAACAGCACACCTGAGCTCCCAAATTGGACGCTGTGCACCTAACCCCAGCAGCAAATGCTGCATTTTCAGGTGACAAGGTGAAACGTAAGTTTGAAAATATCAGGTGGCCATGACAAGGTGGCATTAGTCCAATTACACACAGTCCTTATCTCACACAGAGTAAGCCGAAGGGTTGATGTCCTGATTATTCTACTTTGTTCTGTATTCAAACACCACCAGGGCCCGTTTCTGAATGGTTCCTTGGGGCATTTTTGTTTGATTTCCCTGAAACTCGGCCAGCTAAGCAGTAAATGTGCGTGACCTGGTGCATGTGAACGCGAAAACAAGCCAAATGGCTGCAGCCCCGCTCATCATCCTCATCAGTGGCATCCACTTAAAAACACCTCCAGATTCCCACTGTGGGAGCAGGAGGCTGTGTGCCAGTCCCAGAGGGGCCAGATGTTCTAAAAATATGCTACGTTTTTCTTACGTAAAGCCAAATCGGACCATAGAGATGAACAGTTTATGTCACGTTACTCCTGGTTGTTTTAAGGAATTCGTAAATGAAAGTCGGATTGAGGCCGCCGTTTGTCATGTCTCATGTCAGTGGTGCTCAAATATTCCTCTCAGAACAGATGACAGCTTTGACATCTCTAACAAATAGAACGGGGAAGCACGCTGAGCTTCAAGTATCACTGCCCCTGCTGTCTTTGTTGAGGAGGCTCGGAAGGCAGGGGAATCCGGAGCGGATGAAAAAATGTTTTGCTTTAGCTCGTCGCCTCTTTAGCGGGCTGCGTGTTTTCTTCTGCGGGTCAGTGCAGTGAGGTGTGGGTAAGTGGTGTGAAGGTATGGCTGTTCTGCGTAGACTGGCCCTCTCTTGGCTCAGGCAGCTGCCTGAGACACAAAAAAGAAATTACATAACAGGTAAAAGAGACTCTGAAAAAGATGTGGCTGATGTCATTTGAAGTGAGAGTATGTTTTCAGTCCTCCACAAGGGAAACACCTCTGTGCACATCTTTTTTGTTAGTGCAAAACCTCTGACAGAGGCAGTTTCTGGCATCCTCCGGGGTGCCGTCGACGTCTGCACACAGCAGATGAAGTCAACTGAAACTGCTGCGTTGCCGCCTTTTGCATTCAGTTCCCACCTCAAGCCGTCTCACCTTGGGAGAATCCAGTTTTACCTGGTCTTTGTTATGACTTCTCTGGTATCCAACTAAATCAGTCCTTTTCCTGGTTGTTGTTAAATAAATATCGAATGGTAGCACTTCATTTCGCTTTAACTTCCTCTAACACTTGCCAGGTTGATTCGTGACATAGTCAGGCTTCAAGTTATGTAGCAAGAAAATCCTGATTTGGACTCTTTCCTTCTCCATGGCAGCTTAGTTCGAAATCAGAATTTTAAAAGATTGAGAAAAACACAACATTATATTACGTGTGTTTGCTGGGTCTGGTTTGGCTTGGCTCTTTGATATCCTAATGTAAACCTTCAGTCAATCAGTTGATCCATACAATTTTTTTCTTAAATGGTGAGACATCAAAGTGCACGTGAAGCCAAGCGTTACATCTGAACCTATGTGTTAACGTGTTGACGTGCAGATGGCATGTGTGTAAACGGGTAGTTACAGTTGTGCCTCATGTACTTCACAGATAACATCCCCAATGTTATACTTCTGCTTCCAGATTATGCCACATTTGTCCACCTTTGAAATTATCTCATGGATGATCTAATTTAAGACGTTACAAATGCTGTGAGCGCTGTGTGTAAAATTAAGCTATCTTGTGGATCCCAGCTAAAACACAGACCTTTAACGAACAGGCTAATGTTTGGAAGCTCTACGATGACATTCTGTTGGCCGTTTTATCTCGTGAAATGAGACAGTAAAAGCACCCCCAAAATGAAAACTAGAGAAAAATTCTCTTGGAGAAAAATGTATGAAATTCCCTTGAACTGAATCTAATTCCTACCATAAAATTTCAGCCCACCAGAGCCTTGGGATGTGTCTTTGTTTCCTTAAGCAAAATTTCTCATCTGTAACCGCATTATGCACTGAAATCCGAAAGATGAAAGGATGTAAAGTTAGAGACTTGCATACAACATACTGAGTGAATAAATGCCATTTGCAATGATTACACACATGGACATGAACATTTCTTGCTAAAAAAAAGTGCAAAATGCCATTAGAAAAGTTGCAGGATGATGAAAGTGCTTCTGCATTTCTTGATTATGCGAAGAACATAAAAATGATAGCCGTGGTAGTCTGAGAGAACCACCAGTGTTCTCCCGAGGCTTATAAACTTATATATTCATCAACAAGCGGGATGCTTGAGAGATGATGCAGGCTTGCTTTGACATAAACAGCAGAGAATGTTTAACCGAAAATAATAACCAAAGGATCTGAATCCTGACCGCCATCTGTCGCCTTATGTCCAAAAAGGTTGTTTATGCAGAGGTGCAAATGCCTGTGACGGATCTGCCAGTAAGCAGGGATTCACATGTAAGTTTAGAGTTAGAATAAGCAAGAAATTGTTCACTTTTGGCCAATTTATTGTCCTTCCATCGACGACCCCCTGAGTTTGTGTTGTGGAATTCGTTGCGGTGTTCCTTAAAGTGGCTTTGTGTTGGTGTGCGTCCATCCAGCTGGAGATGCTCTGATGTCTCCATTTTGATCAAGATGCCGGGCGGCCGACGGGAGTTGGCCTGCATGGGTCTGCCTGGGTGTGCGGGAGGGGACCTGCCCGGCACGCCGTGCTACCGCGCTTCTCTGTGCTCAGCACTCTAATCTGAGAGTAATCCATTTCTCGCAGATAATGACCTCGCCTCTCCGGCTCCGTCTGCGTGTGCACTTTGAAGTCGTCACACAGATAAGTGTGTCAGCGTGAGCACTGTCTTTATCGCTTCTTCTCCCCCCCCCCCCCTCTTCCCGCTGCACCGGCAGTGGAGATGTGCCGTGGTGGGGACGTGAAAGCAAAGCCCACAGGAGCATTGCAGCAGGAACTCATGAATGAAAGGCGTCTGGCGCTGGAGCGTCTCGATTGCATTTGTGGGAAGGGACGATTGTGGGGAAACAAAGACCCCTCGAGATCTGTGTTAACCAGACGGGGAGACAAAGAGATGAGGAGACAAGATAGAGTGACCGGGACAGTGGAGAGAAAGAAAGAGGAAGATGGTGATATTGTCAGAAACAATTTGTTAAGTCTGTGTGCTTGGTGGGCTGGGGGCTCTGCTAAACCTCTCCCAGTCCACTGAACTTCCCTTTCTCATTGCAATAGACCTGACCTTTTTAGATCATCTTTTATTCAGTCATTTATCTCTCCGAGCTTTTGTTCTTATATTTCTTGTTACTTTTGACTGTAATGGAAAGTAACACTTCAATATTTACAATCAAGTCTGAAAATATGTCTGTGTGGGATACAGTTCTCCCCCAATATGATTTGACACAGAGACCTGAAATGCAGTCAGTTTCTTTTTGTCGTGCAGGGAAGGGCATCGGTGTTTTCCGAAGTCTGGGTAAGAAGACAAACAAAGATGCGATATTTCCCCCCAAAATGGTGTGATAGTGAAGAGCGGCGGAGCTGCGAGTAGCTCTGCCCGAAGAGGTGTGTGGGCGATCCTGATGTCTTCATAGTCATCGGCTCGTGTGCGCAAGAATGCGACATCCCAGATAGTGTCATTGTTGTAATGAGCATCACCCACACTGATCTACATCCCTCTAATCACGTCTTTTTTCATTTTCCTGCGACTCCGAACTCCAGCTGAGCCTTTCTCTCCATCTCCGTCTTTGTCTTGCTCACTCCGCCTCTCATTCACGTTTCTAATTGAAATGATCTCCGCGTCTCACTGTCTCATCTGTCAAATCCATTGTCATATTTTCATGGGCCGACGTGAATTGTTAGGCCTTCCTCTATTCTCTCTCTCTCTCTCTCTCTCTTTCATTTCAGCTCGTTTGTAGTTCTTCTCCGACGGGCCTCATTCACAGCTGCTTAGGTGCTCTTCATTTCATCGCTGGATCCCTTTGAGCCTCCCTCTGACATCATCCTGGGGTTTTTGTCACGGCCCGATAGTGAGAGTTGAGAGGCTTTTTAGACAGCCTGCCTCTTTTTCATGAGTGACAGCAACATGATCGCCATCCCAATGCAGTTCTGTGGTTTAGCTTTTTTTTTTCTGAGGGTTGCTGGCTCAACGTTTCTGAAACACAAGTACCTGACATATTTCACATCATACCAACTCACTAATGATGTCTGATGCTTTAACATAAAGAAAACCATTACCAGACCACACATTAAAATGTTTGAATAGATTTAACTCCAGCCTTACATTTAAGCTTGATTTCTGTTCAAATATAATTTGGTCTTTCTAACCTTCCTTTAATATTTCTTTTCTTCAAACTCATTCTAAAAACAGCAGGTTTTTCCAGGGGTTTGACTCACACATGTACTGTTCAGCACATCATCTTACGGAGCTTACCTTTTTGTTCGGATAAATCGAAGCGCTTGTGTTTCATTCATTCCAACACGGTTCATCTGTCCTCTGTCCTGTTCAGACATGTTTCCACGTCGCCCCCGCCACATGTGACTAGTTTGGTGCAGTGACTGTACCGAGCCAAAGCTGCCATTTTCTACTCCGGTCTTCTGACTCCTCCAGTGCCAGTGAATTGGAGAGAATATGAGCTCTGGTTGACATAAAAGCTGTTACTTTGCAGGACTATCCAGTAGCATTTTGGTCCTTTTACATTTAGGTGAGGACATTATATTTCTTAAAGGTGGACAGATCCCTGTCTGTCTATAGAAACTACTGTTGACAAAAGCTGAGCCCTGCCACAGCTGCACACCAGACTGCTCAGATTTCTCAATTTCTCCCACCTAAAAGGCGGTGCAGATCGGTTAAAAAATGCTGATGATTCATTGAGGAATGCCAGCTAAGCTTCAGGGTTATGTCATGAAGTAAAGGAAGAAAACGGCTATAAACCGAAATTGAAGTCGCTAATCTTTTTCTATCGAGGATAACTCCCTCTGGTGTCAACATTGAGCTTTGTAGAGCACTTAATGGTTGTTTTAGTATTATGAATAGTTCTGTCTTAATGACTCGATGACCTCTCCGGATGTTTTCTTTTTCATGCTGTTTGTCATTGATGGTTCTTCTTCTCTCATGTATTTTTATTACTGCGCCATGGCATGAAGGGGAATCATTTCAATAATAAATATAGAAGTGGCTTCAAGTAGGAAAGCGCTTCAGAGCTCTAGTCCATTTCTACCTGCTTTATAACCCGTGTTCAGCACAGACAATTTTCATCTTGCAGATAAAACTCCATAAGGATTAAGGGCTTAAACACTCTTTCCTAATGGGGGGTAATGTGGGCTGGATATGCCTGGGGCAAAGTCTGATGGGAGAAACCATGAAGAAATGTTTTTATTGTTCCTTCATCATGTGGCAGTTGAACTAAAAGCTTCCATATATTGATGAGTGAACAGGCAGTGTTCTGTCCTTGATGGCATGTAGATTAGTGCTTGAATGATTATGATTAACAGCCTTAACTGATGAACCCCTGTGGACTGAATGATCGCTCTCCCTTTAAGTAGAAATAAATGGCCTTGCTCTTTAAGTTTTGTGCCAGCCTGTCACAGTAAAACGGGCACTCAGGGGCTCTAATGCGAGAATCAGCAGGGATTATTACGGCTGTGAGCTCAAACAAAACCTGACTAATGCTTCTGGAATGATAAAACTGGTCTTTCTCATGTGTTTGTTCAGGATGTTTACTTTGTGTGTGTTGTTTTGTCAGAGACCTGATGGCTTCTGTTTTTATTTCTACAGCAATCGCCTGACACTATCCCTGGACCAAGCACTGGATCTGCACTACACAAGGTAAGAAGACACACACACACACACACACACACACAAACAAATGTGTGAAAAGTGATGTCGACTCATTAGTTTTGATGTGAAGCACAAGGGAGTGTTTGTTTATCCCCAACACGGATGACATCAGACGGGATTATTACCTTTTCAGAGCTAGTTTCAGCACACTACACACACACACACACACACACACACACACACACACACACACACACAGCTTATTTTGTCATGCATCAAAAATAATGTGGTTTGGGAAATATTTTCATACTGCACTCGTGCAAAAAAGCCCAGGGGGTAAAATTACTCATAAACTGTGTTTTTTCTCAGTACTGAGAGACTGTTAAAAAGTTACAAAATTATAACTCGGATTAAGACGTTAACACCTAAGCTTAGGATGGTGATTCTCTTTTTCTCTTTTGTCAAATAGATTTTCTTGGCTTTACATTGATGCGGTACTCTATACAATATGCTTAACAACTTTCCCATGAGCACCCACACAGGAGGATGAAGCTGGGACTAACACCTTTCTCTATTCTTTGTAGTTTACAGTATATTTATCAGGAAAAAACTTGCTATTGGTACTATACTACATTGAATTTGACGGCTAACTTTTGAGCCATTTATGTGCAGAAGTTGAGATGAGACAGCCCCGAGTTTAGTCATGATGACATCATGGCGCCATGTAGCAGCATAATGCTTCTGCACCAGCTAGTCGGTAAAACAGAAATACCATTTCTAAAACAGGCGTATTTCATTACCACCCTTATTTAGCTTTTAGAGAGTCTTATTTGCTGATGTTATAAACACTTCAAGTGTTCTCAATATCGGAATTGCTAATGTGAGGTTCTTTTTAGTTAATGAAACTAACACACAGAGCCTTGTTGTGGGCTTTAGTTCTCCAGGCAAAAGTCTTCAAAAGCCAATTAAGGTTGAAAGTACACCCTAAACGCAGGTGTCATTATTTCTATAATTCAAAATGAGCTACATTTCCCATAATGGATTAGGTTGGTCTTTTAATTCTTTGTTGTAGCTCCTTCACATACTTTTCATGATCCTTGTACAACAATTGGTTCCTGTTTCAACATGGATAAAATGAAACAAACAGGCAAAATAATTTTATTTCAGTGTAAACATAGTGAGCAATAACAGATTGATGCTATGGACGTATTCAATTCTGCTTTCACCAAAGAAAAGACAGAGCCGCCTGGGTTGGTAAAGTTGAGTGATGCTGTGAGGTGCTCTCCGTGGAGCCTTTTAGGTTCTGCAGCAGAATTAGCTCTCTGACGTGGACAGTAGAAGTCGGTATAAACAGAACAGGACAGGGAGCCACGTCATCAGCTTAAACTGAAATACAGCGGCCTTTACGATGGCATCAACAGCAGGACTTCTGCACAGTGCGTAGACACAATCGATATTTTCTCCTCTAGGGGGAAGAAATCAAGCTGCCCTTGTGAATCGGTCAATGATAGCTGCATGTGGCCACTTTAACCCTGTGCAATATTACCTTCATGTGGAAACCAATACGTAATTTTCATGTCATATGTGAAGTTTAGCATCCCATTACTGTGCTCATTTTGACCTGTTTGTGCGCGTGTGACAGTCTTGTTCCCAGAGTTTCCCGTGTGCTGCCCGGGCTGTGAGGAACGCCTTCCTTTCTCATGGGCCATACCCGGCAAAAGACAAGATACACCTGGCCCGAATCATACGGTACTGATGAATCGATAGGTCCGGTCAAACATATGCTCCGACTCACAGCCACTCTTGAGCCATTTCCTAATTGCACAGTCAGAATGTTTAAGAAAGAAAGGGTAAGAAAGCACAATGTGGGTGATGTACAGGGCAGCACAAACCGGTCCAGGAGTGCATGCATTTAAACCGCAGAGCTCTGAACACCCAGATGGGCAAAAAACAAAAACCTCTAGGAAAAATATAAATAGATATATGTACCATTGATTTGTATACACCCACACACTCAAGCACACCACACACATGCACAGGAGCGGGAGGAAAGAGGGATTTACAGAGAACTAATGAATAATCAATAGAAATTGATCAGCAAAAGACAAGCTTTGTGCCAAAGAAGTGTGTATCTGAATCACAGCATTGTGCATCTCTACTTGTGTGCTTAAAAAGTGCATGCGTGTGTGTTTTACCAGGCGCAGCTATGTCGGAGTGGAGCTGGTGCAGTGGCTGTGTGAGCAGTGTGTGTACGTGCGCTGTCGGACCACTGCTGCGCGCGTCTGGCAGGTGCTGCTGGAGCTGGGAGTCCTGCTGTCGGGTAAAAGAAAACAACAACAACAAAAAAAAGACGCACATACTCTGACACGGCAGTAGTTAGTACTGCGCTTCCAAATTTATAGCCTCTTTTCAGCGGCATCAGCAGCTTATCTGCGCATCTCTAAAGACACAAGCGGTGGATTTATCCAGCAGAGCAGAGTGGCCCATTTACTGCCTCATTCACTTGAACCTGATTTTTTTAAAATTGAGATCTTTCACTGAAATCAGGAATCGGTGCTCGGTTTATCAAAGCTGCACCTCCCACCAATCGCTCATTAAATTGCCCAAAACAACCCCTTTTTTCTCCTTTTTAAACTGTAACCATGTTAACAGGAAATTACCGCACTCTAAGCATTTGAGAGTCTGTTAATCTCATTTCAGTGAGTTATGCAAGAGCTGCTGCAAGAGGCAGCACAGACATTGTGCACATGTATTATTTATTTTGGTAAAGGCAATTTCCAAGGCTGTTGATATTTCTTTTGAAGGATAAACAGTCGTGCTTGGGCTAGTTTGTTAGTGTGCTGAGCTAAACCCGTTTTTTAATTGAGCTCTGCCCTGATTCTATTTCTAAAAACAAGACTGGATTATGTCTCATTTTTCCTGTATTTCATTACAGTACAGGACTATTCTAATTTAAGTAGTTGTCCAAAGTCAAATTGTCTCTGTTTTATCAGAGTATTTCTAATATTTCTAATTTGCCATCACGTTTCATTGCCTGAGTGTCAGGATTGGTCAGATGAAATGATGATGACATGATGAAATTTTGATTAAATGTTTTTTTTCACCCTTATGAATGTATACACAGTAACTCTCAACATGAATCACTTAATTTTGGTGGATACCTCTGGTGTGCATAAAAAAACTAAGTTACTGATAGAACTTTCTATCTCCTCCCCAGTGGACCAGCGTGTGGTGTTTTCAGACTCCAACTCTTACTACCAGTTCAGTTTTGAGGAGTGCGAGTCGGCCTCCTGCGAGTTTCGCTTCATGGAAGGGGAGTGGCCAGAGGCAGTTAAGCTCCTCCTTCAACTTGCTCCGTATGTCCAGTTTCGCTCGGGCGGCGGGCCGAATAGCCCGTAAGTACCAAACAGCCATTGAACCTCTTGTTAGTAATCTCTATTTGTTGTGAGTTTCCCCTGGTATAAAATTTTGAATATAATATGATGTCTCTGAGGAACACTCTGGCACACTTGCTGAGGAGGCAGTTCCTGTGTGTGGGGTCCTGCTGAGGATGCAAGTGAACTCAATCTGCCTATCAGAGATATCGTGACAGAGAGATCCGTCACAATATCTCTGACTGAGTGTGTGTGTTTGGAGAGGGAATGAAATTAAAAGTATTTACTGAGAGTGACAGAACATAAGCACACACGGATATCTATTGTTGTCTCAATAGATCATAAACATTAGTTGTATTTGATACGTTTAAAGCTGCATTGGCTTGCTAAAAAAAAACGCCCCTGAGATGTGAGGCTGCTGCCGATTTTCCAGGTGGATGCACAGCTGAGTGAAGTCTCGGTTTGGACACACGGGGTTTTTGCAGTCCTCAGCCTCTTTGTCTCTCTGAGTGTGTTGCCGCGTCTCTGCAGGTCGCTGTCTCACACCTCCCCCCCCCCGCTGTCATTTCCCTGTAAAGATGAACAGTCAAAGCCGGGTGGTGGGTGAAACACCCAGAATGATCCTGCTATCAGCTTCAAAAACGAATTAAAAGAATCAGTCCATCAATCTATGGAGAGCCTCCTCCGGCTCCTCATTTCTGTTACACATGCTCTACACGAGTTGTGGACTGTTATGTAATGAGGCGAGCATTAAAGTGATACTGATATCTTAATACGCTCTAAGGGAACACTGCCTAATCTTTAAGCTCACTGTGTGGAGACTGCAGCTTCACTGAGGCCGGAGGAAAATCATGCCTCTAGTTAAATGTTTTATCTCTGCTGGATCATGTGTAGGTTGAGGCTTTGATCAAAGCTCCTTATTATTCAGTTCACCTCAATACTGATTGCTTGCCTGGAGGCTTTGTTTATGGAAAATAACATTTCCTCCTGGGGACGTTGTAATGGCCAGTTTGTTCTTACTGAAAAAATAACGCTTCTGAAAAATATATCACAAGAACATTAACATTAGTCAGCGTTATCTCACCATCTTTATTTAAGAACAGCAAAGCTTCAATGTGTTGCACTACTGATCACGAAACCGCCTAATTTCCCTTCCACCATATTTCCAAGCATGCACAGAAGGGGAACTTTGCATTAAAGTTTAACTATAAAAGAAGAGGCTCTGGCAGCTGCCGCTTGTCAAAGTGCATTTGTTAAAGTTTAGAGCCCGTCAGGTTGATCTTTGTCAGAGTGAGAACTCATGAGCGAACCACTAATGTCTGGATATGAATGTCTGTCTCAACAGCCATGATCATATGTTCTCTCTACACAGACAGGGGCATGATTGAATATACAAAATGACTTTACAGCAATAATGTGCAGTTAAACATTAAACAACATTTAAACATGAATTGGTATTTTATGGAGCTCAACGATGAGGAGCTCACCATTAAGATACATTTGTTAACCTAATAAACCAAACATAGATATGAAGGGATGCTTTGAGGAAATGGGAATAAATGTGCTCCTTTTCTTTCTTTGAAATATAATGTCCTTCGTATTGTGCAGAACTGGCAGAATTGCCAGGAGCTAAAATATGACACCTTTGCCTTGGAAGAGGAAATGAACTTGCTTGCTTTGCATAGTGGTCTGCTCCTAGACAATTCATTGCTCTTTTCTCATTAGTTGAGAAAGGGCAAAAAGTCAGACGCTGCAGAATACTGCAGGAACATTATAGCTAGAGGGAAGGACAACAAGGCACTCACCCGTTTGAACACAGAATGTGTCCTCCCGTATAAATGACTCTCTTAGCTTTGTAGCACATGCTTTCAGCCCCTCTTTAGACCTGTAACTGTCGGGCTAAAAACACTGCGCACATGCAATTGTTTGACTGTTTCATGCTCAAAGACTCTCTATGGAAACCATTGAACTCTTTACAGCTTTAACCTCTTGGTGTAATTTGAAGGGAGATGGTGCAGGCACAGATCCTAATAATCTTCAGTGCGCTATATGCTGCTTAATGGCTGGTGACGCACCTCCTACTGTGCCTCTCCTCCAGCACTGATAGATTCAGGCTCGTGGTGAGTCACCAAATTACCAACTGCTCACAAGAGGAAACTAAAACTTAATGACCCAGATGTGACTAAATTTATCCTGACTGTTCAGAATATATTTTGTTCGTTATCTGCCGAAGGACTTTCATATTTTCTGAGAAACATGCATGGTTTGAGTGGAGTTTTAGGGTGGCAGTATGCCAAAACACTGCTTTTGTTGCTACAATATCTATGTGACACAAAACGCATGGTATTTTCACACTGCTTCCAGGCTTGCAGTGGTCCACCTGCCTGCCTGTCTCTGCCAGAGCTGACCTGTCAGGCTGAGGGCTACAGTGTTATCACCATTTTCCCAGTTTCTAAGTCTATCGCCCCGTATCAGATTACAGTGTACACACACACACACACACACACACACACACACACACACACACACACACTCTGAAGCACAGAGCTTCACATTTTGTCCTCTACAGCTGTTACAAGTGCCACTGGGATCAGTGGCTAAAATCCAAATGGTATGCAAATGGATACGAGCGTGTCGGTGCACATGCTCATAGACGGAGAGCTCTACTTGTGCCGGTGAGCCAGTGCAAAGGACACTTATACAAACGGTGATTCTGTAAGAGATCATAATGGATCAGGAGCCCTCGGATGTTCTCGGCTGTTGTACAAGACACACTCCACAGCCTTGTTTTATTGCTGTGGGAGTAATGCAGAATTTACCCTCAAACAACCATCTGTTTATACAGCACATACACAGTCAAGCATGCACAGATTAAGTCAAGCACAGATATATTCACAGCTCTACACATGTTTGGGGGGGGAAAAACTTCAAAAGGGATAAGGCATGTATATACATCTTGTACAAATGTACTAAGCCACCGCATTGCCACACACACACAGAACTCCTCTAACATCAATGGAAGGGTGTGTCCCTGAGCTATTTTACATGAAACCACATGAAGGCAGACAGAATAAGCGTGATGAGACAGATGTTGTATTCAGATATAAAAGCACTGTATTGGAAAGATGCAAAAGAAAATGGACATATAGAAAATGGCACAATGGATACAATTTGTGTTGAAAATGTAGTTATTGTTATTAAGTCCAGGTTTGATGTTTGGATTGTGTGTTCACTGTGACATTTGATTTATTGGATCAATAACTCCAGATTCCTTATTGTGGTTTCTTCATTGTGGCATGAACAAAAACAGTCACCTTCCAAGTGTACTTGAGTAGCAGTTTATGAAATATCTCAAATTTGAAAGTGATTTGGTAATTATTCAGCTAAATAAATCATTAGTTGTTTTTAGAAGACAGAGACTACTCAAACAAAAGGAGAAAAGCAGCACACCTTTTATAGTATTCGGTCAATATTTGCATGTTTGTAGAGTGTGATTCTCATCTTGTGGTACCAGGGGGCAGTGTGGAGAGCACCCAAGCTCTGCATGGAAGTCTTACACCTGTTTTTTTGTTTTTTTTTGTTAGAAGACTGAACACTCTGCAGTTGCTAATAAAGCTATGTCTGTTTCTCCAAGGTCAGAGGAAGACTCTGAGGGCAACAGGGACGTGTGCAGTGAGATTCTCCAGATGAAAGCTCTGGAGAGGCTCACTTCTACGGTCAGTCTGTGCTGGCGAAACTGAGAATGAGAAATTGTGCATTCATCTGATGATATAATTCTAAAACAAATTTCAAATGGGTCACTCTGATTTTGTTCATGTTGTAACCCAACAGGTGCAGAGTGAGTTAGCTGCTGCTCTCGCCCGAAAAACTCGCAAAGCTCGTAAGTTAAATTAATTTTTTTCAGCTTTTTAACCTGTGGCAGGATGTACTGACTTGTACTTTTTGGTTATAGTGTCAGAGCAGGACTCTGAGACTACGGAAATGGGCCGCCAGGAGTCTTGTTCACCCAGCGAGGAGAGCAGCCCGGTAAACACTCACAAACTAGTACCAATCTTCATGATCGGAGAATCCTTATCAGTTTTTAATTGATTATCTAAGCTCTGTCTGTAAAGTTGTCAACTTGGAATCATAAAGATAAAAAAATCCCCACCTGCTATCTGTGGATTGTTAAAGGTTGCTGTACATTCTAGTGCTACTGGATTTGGCTACCAGGAACAAAAACTAAAAACATATTCTGATTCTCTCCTCTGTCCATTGCACTTTTCTCAATGTTAGCTGCTCTCTGTTGGAGGATCTGCCAGAGTGAGCACGAAGGGAAAGTGTGTACTTTAAAGAATGCATCTGTATTTTTTATATAATTAGAACTTCCCTCACTCGTTGATATCTTTGGAAAGAGCATATGCTTTCCCCAAGCAGTTGTACTACAATGAGGTTCTCATTTCTTTCTCATTTTCATTAAATGCAGATTGCAATAAACTGAAGACCAGTCCACCAAGTGGATCAGGCTGAATAAAACCAACACTGACCAAATGTAAAATTACTCGATCAGCTCCAACTTATACTACTTGCACGATGCAATATCCCCAAAAAAAAGATTACTGACTCCTTCTGAATACTGATTTCCTTTAAAGGTCACTGAGGGAAGGTTTTCACATGACTGGCTAGACAAAGAAAACGGGGTCAGATCAGAGTGCAAACCAAACCTGTTTACTTTTTCTCCCCATGTTGGTGACCCCAAAACCTCTTTCTCTCCATCTTTTACTCATTCTCTCATCAGACCACAAGGTTTTGGCAGAGAATGTCAAAAGAGCAAAACAATTACCTGAAAAAGAATGAATTTTGGATAGTACTTTTACAAAAGAGAGTAGAAAATCTTATTTTTTCTTTATTTTTCTGTGGCTATTGTGCTTGAACCCAGATTTTTCTTCGCTGCCCATTTCAACATTCTGCTTAGAACAAACAAAAAGCACATTGATGTCATTCTAGAGGGCAGTACAACCAGCAATCATCACAATCACCAGCATTTGACTATTTCATGTCAAATATTTGCTCAGATAAAGTTGACAGCTGGTGTACTGCCCTCTCCTGTCAACAGCAGTCCAGAAACATCTGGGGTCCCAGGAGAGCTATTACTGGTCTTTTGGGAGAGGAATCTTGTCCTGATCTTGGATTTATACACAATTCTCTGGTTCTTAGCCAGAATGAGCAGAGCACAGTCTTTATTAGGCAGGCAATTGGGAAAGCAGAATTAACTAAAAATCTAATATCCTTATTTGTCTTATGAATAACAAAATGTTATGGTTTGGAAATTATTAATAAATAATTTTCTCATTCCAAATTGTAGATGATTAAAGGTCTGATTTAGTTTCAGTCATTCACGCCGTTGAAGGCTTTGGCCTCTGAGGGTCAAAGGCAAATTAAGGGCACCATGGCAGAAAAAAAGACAGACAGAGATGGATACACAACACACACACCCCAGACAGGTTTATCTCGGTGTGTTCTGCGTCCTGGACAGGAAGCCAACAAACAGAAGGTTTACAGGAAACAGCCAGGGACTCAGGACTGTAGTTGTGATATAATGTCTGTGTGTGTACGTGGGTAATCTATAAGATAAGACTTGTCATTGAGGGGAGTTTTCGTGGTAAACAAAATGAACGATACTCTCCAAGAGTGTATGCATGTGTGTGTGTACGTGTGTTACTCTCTGCCGGAGCATGGTACCGTGGGATAGTGGAGCCCACAGGAAGGGTTGCCCAACTCTCAGCCAAGTGAAACAACCATCTCTGTTGCTCCTCCAAGGAAAATAAATAGGCCAGGCCGCCCGCCAGTGGTGATAGGCATCGTACTGCGAGCACCCCAGGGAGCGCACACACACACACACCGTTACTCTTTTCACAGTCCTCCACCTTTTTTCATCGGATTTATTCAGTTTATTTCCCCTTATTTCTCAAGCACCTCTGTAGGATAATACTTTTCACTAACTTCATATTTTCCCCAGATGGATTCAGTCCTAGCTGCAGGAGGAAGGGAGGACGCAGACACACACCACACACAAACTTACTCACTTCTCACACAGACGCCAACTCCCGCCCACTTACTCTGCTAATCACACACACTCACTCGTTCTCTGGCAGATCTTCTGACACCGAGCAGTCAGCCCAACACAAAGACAAATGCAACAGATAGAAGGGAATTACTCTGCCTGACAGAAAGCAAAGAATTGGGATCGTGCACGAATTAGAGGGAGAGCGAGATATCCAAGAGAGGAGTGGGATTACAGTTTCCTCTCCGTCTCTTCACATGGACAGGGGCTGGCAGCCGCACACTTGTCGTCTCATCATTTTGGATTACAGCTGCATCAATCCGCCTCTGGACAAGCGCTCCTAACTGTCTCGTCCTCTGATCTTCAGAAGTACTGAGTGTTCCCAGCATGTCCTGGGACTGCGGGTTGAAATATTTCTTCGTGCCGCCTGTGTTGCAGCTGGGTGGGGTGTGCACGTTGCGGGACGGCGGCAGAGGCGGCGGCGGCGGAGGAGGAGGAGGCAGAGGCGTGGGGCCCATGTGCGGCCGGGACGAGCTCACCAGTCGGCTGGGACTGGAAGCCGTGCAGCGGCTGGCCAAAGACGGCTGCCGGCTGCTGCAGAACCACAACTACCGCCTACCTGACAGGAACCAAGTGGTGAGCAGAGAGTGTGATTAGGGTGTCTCAGACTGATGTTCAGCAAACGCCACCTTGTAATCTGCAGAATCAGCTGTGGCTTCATGGTCGGAGCAGGAGGAGAGAATGCACATTATGTGGCAAATGCTGTCATTATTGTCGTCATTTTTACACGCACGCACACGCCTCAGGTCTGCGTTACTCATTAATTCAGGGATCATGTTAGGAAATCCTCATCAGTACCATCTAGACAAGTGTTTGTCTCATTCCGTGTGGAATCAAATCTGCCCTCCGGACGTCACTGATATATGCGCCAACACACACAAACCATCACAGCTTCATTTGGATTTTAGATCAAAACAGCCTCCACTTTTTCGCTGCAGCTTGTCTTGGTGCTAATAATTCCAGTAAGATCTTTTGTTCCTTTAAAAAGTTGTCAAAAACTTTGTGACTGGCTGCATGTTTCTGTTGCGTGTGCGTGCGTGTGGTTTGTCCGTTTGCCAGCTAAGACTATAATAATTTTTGAGAGTTTGCAAGTGTATGTTCGTGCTCTGTGTCTAGCTGAGTCAGTGTGTGCTCATAATGAGCGGGGCGTTGTACTGTATAATCTCACTCTACAGTACACCTGAGGGCAGGAAGCGGAGCAAATGCAGTCTGATTTCACCCCAGCATCGTGATGTGCGTGTTTTAGAGGTCCACCCTAGGGCTTGTCCGCTTGGTTGGATTTATCTAAAGCCCAGCTTGGGGAATTTTCAAAACTGTACACAATTTAACTTTGACTCCTGGTAAAAAATAAATTTAAAAAAAAGAGTATAATTTAATGACAGTCTAACTAGATCAGAATGCACCTTGACAGGGTTCTGCTTAACTTCTACCCACATCTGATGCACTGTTTAAGTTAGTATAGCTGCAGGAAAATAACCTTCTGGAGTGACACAATCCATGTTGCTCAATCAGCTGGAATGCTAATGGAATATCAGTCTTTTCAGTTTGTTTTTCACAAACAAACACAGCTGAGCTGCTGCCAAATATGTTTAAAATGTAAAGCAAGAAAGTGTTTTTTTTCTCTCAGCTCAGAATAATACTGGCACAAAAGAGAATTAGCATCACATTGTCAATGTGATCTGTGGCTTGTAGAAGAACCCCAAATCAAATAATCAGCTCTATTCAGGAACGAAACCATTCTTTTCTCTGGGTTGTCTTGATGATTGTATTTTTAAAAATTATTTTTTAAGTATGTGTTTGTCATTTATTTATTTTTTTATTTATGTTTATTTTGACAGAAAAGCACAGATAAACCAACGTGAGCTGTTTCCATAGTGATTTTTACTGGAGTGCATCACTTGCTCTTCTGCCTCCAGTCAATTCAGATTTCTTTGATTTGAATCAGCCGTCACAGTTTACCCAGAGTTGATCCAACATAGGAGCTCATAACAAGGTCACAGTATGCATGACATGCACAGGTATGCTTTCTGCTGAGCCTGCACTACTTTCCCGTGGTTGTGGGAATCACAGTACAGTGTGTGTGTGCGTGTAACCTAAAAGGATTGTGTTTTCAAATTCTTATCCATAATTTCCTGGAATCATGCCCGACTCTATCACAATACAGATACGACTTGTCACTGTGGGCTCAGGCACAAACACACACACTTTAGTAGGAGCAGGAAAGGCACAGAGAGGACTTCCTTTAGACTTTCCATGAGGCCCACCTTTCCTTTAAAAAAAAAAAAAGCCCATTAATTGTGCGTATGTGAGTGAGAGAGAAAGAGAAGGGCCTGACCAGACTGAGTGACAGATGCTAAGGGGCCATAGAGCTTTCCTGCCACACTGATTTTCGTGCACTGCTTGGAATGTACTTTTTCCCACGCCAATTGAATAATTTGAAATGGTTGCTGTTTGACCCCTTTAAGAAAGCAACAGACACTTTTCCCCCAGCCTCTATTTTCTGTTCTAAAATCTCAGACCTCTGTTGCTGATCCCAACTTCTGAAATAGGATTAAAGAGAAGAGAGTCTATTAAGGGAAGATGGCTGGAGGAAAAGATGATTTTAAAAAAGAGCTGAAAGAAACCGGAGAGAGCAGATTTCTGAAATTTATTTATTTATTTTTTATCATTGTTTGACGATTGCATAAACAGTCGTGTGGAGTTTTGTCAATTCATTTATTGTCTGTCTTTTAAATAAAAGGTGTATTTAATCTTCAAGAGATTTACTTTAACCTCATACAACAGCTAGATCTTGGTCTTTGTTATTCATCACCATCTCTTTGTCGACTTTCAGTCTACTCTGACTTTCCTTCCCAGTCTTTCCTTTCATCTTGCTTTCTTTTCTCATCCTCTATTACATAACTGTTCTGGCCTCTCCTTTCCACAACATTCAATACTTCCTTGGTATATTTTTCCTCTTTTATGCTTGAGTTTAAAAAAGAAAGGGGGGGTTAAGTAGATCTTGCGGAAAGGCGTTTTTCCACAGGGATTGTTATTTGATGGAATAAGAGTTCCTTACCCAACAGTTATGCATGATGTTGGAACTACATGTGAGTCATGTTCAAATGTTCTTCCTCCATTCTTAGCTCTCAGTTGTTTTTAGGCATTTGTTTAAAGACGGTGAGTGTTTGTGAGAAGCTCTACACTTTCTACACAAGAGCAGATTTTCCTCTATTTTTATGGTAGTTGTTCTTAGTTACATAACTCTTTTTTTTCTTTGAAATTCTAATTTTTTCTGTTATTCAAAGAGCTAAAAGACAGGAAAGGTCTGCTCTGACGGGGCAGGGTCTCCTGTGGTATAACTTGTTGGTATTTGAACTGCAGATGATGTGGTCTAATTGTGTGCCTCCTCTAGACCACTTAAGGAATGTATTATCTTGACATCAGATCGGCTGGGTGTGGTCTCGGTGCCAACTGAAAGTGTAATTAATTGAACCGGGTGTCGCAACCCTTTAAATCAGCTGTCACTAAAATAGGGCTTATCATCTGGTTTGAGAGTAGTGTTGATAACTTCAAGAAGATTTTATTTTACTATATTAAATTGAGGACTGAAATAAATTGTTCCATTCTCAAGCAGGCCATTTGAGTGCGCTTTTTAAGTGAAGCTTAGTACAGTTCAGTTAAATCAAGGTATGCGTGTTCCTCAAATCTGAATTACTTGTGTGTACAAGATCTACTAAAGTTCCCCTCCTTCTTCTGTAGAGACTGAGCGATTTGGGTGTGCACAGGATACTGTTACAGACCCTCTTTCACATGGTGGCTTCTGCAGGCTGTGGAGAGCTTTTTAAAAAAAGACAGGGATAGACTGAGTAATGTGGGTAAGAGGGACCAGCTTAATTTCGATGTGCTGTTGGACTCCGTAGAAGAAGTAGGAAAGAGGAGGATTTTAACTAAGCTAAAATCCATCGTGGATAACACCTCTCATCTCTGACATGACACTGTAAGGGCCCTCTGCAGCTTGTTCGGTAGCAGATTTCCCCAACCTCAACAACCCTGACATTTGTAAAACCATATCTATACAGTAGAACATTCAGTCGCATTTATTCTTGGCTTCATACCTTTTTCGTTTGGATGTTTCCAAAGCGACAGGCATGTGATCTGATTTGCAAGTCCCATCTAAGAACATGAGCAGAAACAGGTTTCAGTCGACTATAACGAGGTTTGGAGCGCCCCGCACCTGTGAAATTTGAAATGGAAATCTAAACAAAGCAATACGCGTTTAGTGTGTTGGAGTGGGAGTGAGCCAGAATGGCTCCAAAAATTGAAAAAGAAAAATGTGATGAGTCTCATTGTCAGCCTCTGCCCTCGGGGGGGTGCCCAGATCGGACTGCTGAACATCTGTATCAGACTCTGGTAAAATGAGTCATCGAGGCATGACTGCGAACACTAAGAGCACTGGAGGCATATTGTTTTGTCTGACCTGAGCCGTATCCCACCTGCTGTCTCTTGTGATCAGACGGTCCCTTTCATCAGAAAATCACAAAGGGGGGGGGGAGTGTGCGTTTGTTGGCCCGTTTGCACGTCGGTGTCTGCCTTCTGTTGACTTGTTCTGCAGTGTTAAGGAGGTGTCTGAGGGCTCATTACAAATCCAGCTTCTTAATATTGGGACTGTGGTTATTGGTGAGGGCATTGTTTGTACTTTCATGAACCTTCACACTCAGCTCAACTAACATGATCAAAGTCGACAGCAGCAGAGCCCTGTAAGAAGCGCTTTGTGCGTCGGTTGTGATTGCTGCTCCGTTGCTTTTGGCTCAGACACAAAACTGCAGCGAGCAGCTGGTGGAGAGACGTGCCGCTTTATCTCTGCTACTGCTCCCTCTGCCTTTCATCTGCCTCTCTTGTTTCCCTTTTCTCTTCTCCTTTCCTCGGGCTGTTTCTTTTTGTCCTCCTTCACTCATGTCGAACTGGGTTCCTCTTGCACTGGGCTGTCACACCGAACGTCTGTGTGTCTGTGTCATGGTCAAGCATCAAGTGGCTGAAATGCTTTTTGGAATAGATTATTTCTGGAGTCTGCCCGCAATTTGAGTTGTGCTCATTCCTGTTTATAATTCAACATCATTCTTTTTAAAGAGGAAATGCATACAATGCCTCCATTCAAATGGATGTATCGTATGAATATCATATTAGGGTTTATACAGTTTTGTCATAGTTTGTATTCTTTGTTGTCAGTATGACTTGCCATACATGGCATACATTTATATCCGTATTATATGCATGTATCTGTGTGTTTTGTGTGGTGGGAACAAATGTGAAGTGATCCAAGTGTGCACAATCTCTTATCAAATAGGCTAAATGCTTACGGACAGTAGGAAAATCAGGTGCTGTGTTTGGAGTTGTCATGGTTTGCGTCATACTTACTGAAACGAAGCATAAAATCCACATGCTTTCTTTTTTAGACATCTAGCAGTCTGTCCTTGCCTCGCTTTGTGACTTGTCACTCCATTTTCTTTCAGGAGGTGGTGGGGAGAGTTTGTCTCAAGGAGAGAGGGCGAGACGTATTAGTGTTGCAGAGGGTAACATCATCCGTGACGTCTCCCTCAGAGCGGCCCTCACCTACTTCGTCAGGGGGCGGGTCCAGAGAGGAGGACTGCAACAAGAGGTCAGTCCCTCCTCCCACACAATGAGAGCCCTTCAAACTAGCTGTAACCGCAAAAACAAAAACATAGTTCTCCTTCTCTTTTTCTGTTTTTACTTTGCAATCTCAAGGTTTAATCACAATCCTGCATGTGCATGCACACACACACACACACACACATACACACATTGTGGTTGTGTTGTAAGCATTGGATGTGTTTGTGTCTTGGATAATGTATGCTATAGCCTCTGGCAAGGAGCAGGACGGAGAGAATGGCTTTTTGTTTTTAGCTAAAGGAGGAGAAAATGACACCAAGACTCTTTCAACACACGAGTTTGTGCTCGAGTCATATAATGTACCGTTTCATTGTCATGTGTGTTTACTTTAGACAATGTCTGCCAAGACCTGAGGCACAATGCAGGGAGTGTCAGTGACAGGCAGGTTAAGTAGGGGGGTGTACACACAGACAATTTACAGAATCTTCAGTAGCAATCGGTTCACTCGCAGTGCTACTGTAGGAGCTGTCAGAGCAAGCCTTAGTCTCTGGAGCTGGCAGCTGACAGGGCAGACAGCCAGGCAGCACATCCCACAGAGGAACACACCTCCTGGGTATGCAGAGCTCCAGGAAGAGCTTATCTTTGGCTGGTGTTTAGGTATGAGGATGGCCTCTGAGCAAGCTACACTTGCGGTGGCAGAGGAAGATATAGATGACGATAGTGATGAAGAGGATGACGAGGAAAGCAGTGAGGATGCCGATGGTGGGAATACAGACGACTGTACTTTTGATGTGCCCCATTTTCGATACATTGATGACGAGAGTGTGGAGGCGGAAGAGAAGGAGAGAGAATGGAGGGATGGAGGTCGCTGCACCTGGTGGGCTCGCCCTAGTGAGGAAGACTGTTGCCCCTCTGCCTCTTTCAGGTACGTGGTGGTGTCTGGAACGCCGCTCAAGATACTGGAGCATCTGCTCAGTGACCTGCGACTGGATGACCAAAGAGGGGCACCAGAGAACAGGGAGAGCGGTAAGGCTGTTTTTGAAGGCAACATGTACACTTTTGCACGTGTTTGCAAACTGCAACTTGGCCTACATACACGCACACACACACACACGAAAAAACCTACAAAAGATAATGAAACACAATCTTTTTAGAAAATATTCTAAACTTTAGTGAAGCAGTGGAAGTGCAGTTTTAAAAAGACTTGTTCAAATACACACATGCAAATGAACAACGCACCAAGCCTCCTCCCAGGCATTTTTCAAGCAGGTTGCAACACAGCCGAGTTTTCTTTTTTTGATTCCCCGAAGTGGCCTCAGACCTGGGAGGTATGCACTTCCCCCTCAGCAATACCGTCTGATTGTCTATTTGGCAGTCTTTGAATGTGTTGGCGTGTGGCAGCCCTCAAATGGCATCCAGGTGCAGTCGTCAGGCATGCCGTGACCTGTAGATAACGTTAGATCCTCTTTATGAGTTTGTGAAATGACTGCCTTGGGTTGCTCCTGGCAGTTCTTCGGCAGATGGTAGTGCTGTCTCTAATGATCCTAAAGCCTACCTAGTTTTTATGGGGTTCTTTGATTCAGTAATTACATTACAAGAATACCATTTGTCAGTTTTGTTCTAGTAGCGCAGTTAGTACACAAATCATGCTGACAGAAGCTGACAGCTTGTATTGTGTCTTTGATACTAGCTGTGGTACCCTAACCTTAACCCCATTATTTATTATATAATGACACTGGAGCACAGTTTTGTTTAGTACATGGCATCTTTTCCACATACATGTAGATTAAGGTATTTCACGCAACGAATATCAATAATGAAAATGAAATACACATTAGTTTGTTCTTGCACAAAATATGTCATTACATATATTCAAATAAAAAATGGAAAAATCAGTAAAAAGGCAATGGTTTTAAACTATATTTATAATAGGTTCAGAATTAATAAGACCATCCAAAAATAGCAATAATGCTGTACTGTCAGTCAAATTGTTTAATCTATGGATTGTCAGTAAATTTCAGTGTATTTTTTCTTTTAAAATGTATTGAGAACTATAATGGTGCCTATATCCTCTAAAATACTACTTTTATGTGATAAAAACGGCTCTTGCTATTGCAACACAAGGCGCCTTTATGCATCCACTCCGGCCTCAGCGCCACCAGCTCCCAGCCGTCCACAGGGAGCCGTGTCACTGAACGGCAGGAAGTAACGAAAGAAAGAGGAAGAAATGAATGTGGTAAAGAACTGAGATGGTCTTTGTAGAGGAAGTCTGCCTGATATTTATTCACTGGAGAGTGTAAAAGAGCGCTGGAAGTGGCAGGAGTGTGGAAGCAGAGTCTGTTTGCGTTTCTGACACAACTGATTGTTGTGGTTCTTTTGGTCAATGTGCCCCAAAAAAGCAAGTGTGTGAGTGTTTGTGTGTGCACGTGTGTGCACGTCCTGGCAACGGCCCTCGGGGTCGGTTTTCGAGCATTCGTGTGCCGTTTTTGTAGGTTTTACCGTACAGCATGTTGAACATGCTCAGAGTGGAGAGAGCGATTACCCCAAAACTCCCTCCCCTCATTAAACACACAACAAAGAAGAAGAAAAAAAACATTCGCAGATTACTGCGATTAGTTGAGCAGACACACTTTTTCTCCTTTTTCTTTTCCTTCCATCTCGCCAGAGATAAAGTCCCCAAGGTCAGAGCTGAATGAGTTATTCATCAGGGTGCTGTGTGTGTGTGGATGTGTGTGCGCCTCCTCGCCGAAAATGTGTTTGACTTTGTGCGTGCCAGCGGGCAAACGCAGGGGACATATGTTGAAGATGAAAATGGATATTTATCATCACAGGGAGCTGAAAGAGAGCGAGCGTAGGAGTATAGAAGTAGTGGGGGGGGAAATGTAATCTCCAAAAGGAGAAAATGAAAAACGTTGACGTGGGAAAGGGGGCTTGTCACGGTCAGCAGGGAGAGGAGAAGCCGGACAGTCGGCCCCGAAAGAGCTCCTCATTAACCGATCGGGAAAAGAAAAAGTGACCATAAACTGAGTCGACGTTCCGTGTTCAGTCAGACTCGTCTAAAAGTGTGTCTCGAGTAAGTTGTGTTTTTATTTATAAAGCGAAGACAGTTCATCAAATATTAAGGGAAAGGCCTATGCTGGGTCTTCTATAATTGATTTCTTTGCTCTCTGCCTCAGAGTCATATTTGGGTCAGTCATTTTCCCAAGGAAAAGAGTTTGACAACACATACAAGCACACACAGAGCCTCATCACACCCCCAACAATGGCTCATTACCCATCTGCCACCAGTGCTTTTTATGTCTTCGATTCTTACCCGATGATTACCTGCCTGTTGTCTCACCAAACACACACTCCTGTTCTCTGACTTGTGAGCAGTTGTGATTATTCTGCAGTGCCTATTGCTTTTAGTCTGGATGCTTATCGGTAGGAATTTCCATGTTCTTTTTTATATATTTGCAATATAAGTTTAGTCTGACATGCTCCAATTAGGCCTTTTTCCTCTTTTAATTGATATAATCCCACTTTGTGTGAACCATTTACACATACACTATATTGCCAAAAGTATTTGCTCACCTGCCTTGACTCACATATGAGCTTAAGTGACATCCCGTTCCTAATCCATAGGGTTCAATATGACGTCGGTCCACCCTTTGCAGCTAGAACAGCTTCAACTCTTCTGGGAAGGCTGTCCACAAGGTTTAGGAGTGTGTTTATGGGAATTTTTGACCATTCTTCCAGAAGCGCATTTGTGAGGTCGCACACTGATGTTGGACGAGAAGGCCTGGCTCTCAGTCTCCGCTCTAATTCATCCCAAAGGTGTTCTATCGGGTTGAGGTCAGGACTCTGTGCAGGCCAGTCAAGTTCATCCACACCAGACTCTGTCATCCATGTCTTTATGGACCTTGCTTTGTGCACTGGTGCACAGTCATGTTGGAAGAGGAAGGGGCCAGCTCCAAACTGTTCCCACAAAGTTGGGAGCATGGAATTGTCCAAAATGTCTTGGTATGCTGAAGCATTCAGAGTTCCTTTCACTGGAACTAAGGGGCCAAGCCCAGCTCCTGAAAAACAACCCCACACCATAATCCCCCCTCCACCAAACTTTACACTTGGCACAATGCAGTCAGACAAGTACCGTTCTCCTGGCAACCGCCAAACCCAGACCCGTCCATCAGATTGCCAGATGGAGAAGCGCGATTCGTCACTCCAGAGAACGCGTCTCCACTGCTCTAGAGTCCAGTGGCGGCGTGCTTTACACCACCGCATCCGACGCTTTGCATTGCACTTGGTGATGTATGGCTTGGATGCAGCTGCTCGACCATGGAAACCCATTCCATGAAGCTCTCTGCGCACTGTTCTTGAGCTAATCTGAAGGCCACATGAAGTTTGGAGGTCTGTAGTGATTGACTCTGCAGAAAGTTGGCGACCTCTTCGCACTATGCGCGTCAGCATCCGCTGACCCCGCTCCGTCAGTTTACGTGGCCTACCACTTCGTGGCTGAGTTGCTGTCGTTCCCAAACACTTCCATTTTCTTATAATACAGCTGACAGTTGACTGTGGAATATTTAGGAGCGAGGAAATTTCACGACTGGATTTGTTGCACAGGTGGCATCCTATCACAGTTCCACGCTGGAATTCACTGAGCTCCTGAGAGTGACCCATTCTTTCACAAATGTTTGTAAAAACAGTCTGCATGCCTAGGTGCTTGAATTTATACACCTGTGGCCATGGAAGTGATTGGAACACCTGATTCCGATAATTTGGATGGGTGAGCAAATACTTTTGGCAATATAGTGTAGGTGACGGTGTCTGTATCCATATGATCTGCTTTGTTTTCTGTTTTGTTTTTTTAAGGATCCTCTTGTTTCAGATGCAGAAGAAATATGCTTTCCTCCTGCCCCTACTTCTGAGTTCTGTCTCATTTAGTTTGCTTTCAAAAGACCTTCAGTTTTTAGGAACTGAAAGTGCTTCAAGCTCTGTTAACTACAAATAACTACCATTCACACCCCCGAAAAAAAGAAAAAAATATCCCTTTAAGGCAAACTAAAAGGTTCAGTCTCCTGAGATTGATCAGCTTTATTGGTCACACATGATTGGTTTTCTAGTCCAATGCTCACTCTTTATTTGACGCAGGCCAATTCAACTAATCATTTGCTAATCATTAAAACTATATGAATATTTTGTCCCACAAAGAGACTTAATTCTAAGCATAAAAAACAAACTTTTTTTCCCCTTTAACAGCTCTTTCACCATTTTCTTGGAAAGAACAAAGTACTGACTGTCTTAACGATGTTCCTGCTAAACAGAGTCAGAGGGGAATCTTTTTAAGTTGAGTGGATGAGAAAACTAAGAAGAAAAAATGTGTTTGACAACAAATGATTCACAGATATCTTCCTTTTTAACCATTCACTAAAAAGAATGAGTCAACCCTCTTTTTTGCAAAATAGTGGAGGTGGAAAGAGAGGATAAAGTGGAATGAAACAAGCAGCCACCAATATTCATATATTTTTTCCATTAAGTTCTTGTTTTGCTCAGCACCATCTCCATGGGGATATATTAACGCATTTAAGCCTTTGTTGCATCCTTACTGTTTATTTTGCAATTTTTCCAAAGAATTTGTTTTTTAAGAATGCTAATAATTTCACAAGTCTTCATTTTCAGTGTGCAAGTCGCCATTAGATTTAAGCAAATATTTAGTCTTAAAAAGGGGATCTATAGTAATCTAAGTTGGCTCTAAGTTCATCATCTTGACAAAGAAAATAGTGACAAATGGGGAAAATGAGACCTCACTTGGAGAATTTTGGCCACCATTTTGACTCTTGGTGTGTTCTCTGTTTCAGAAATGCTTCTGGATGATTTCCTCTTGACCTACCTGGTGTTCATGTCGACAGATGACCTTTGTCAAGCTCTTTTGGGACAATATCCTTACGCACCCAGCCACAAGCATTATCATGTGCACATGTCTTTCTTAGACTCAGGAGAGTCCTCTGTTGTCTCCTTGACCACAGTTACTTATAGCAGTGCTCGCTGCAGGGGCCAGGAGGAGGGCAAAGACGCCCTCTTCAGGAAGCGCAAGGTGCTGCAGCTGGTGGCCCATTGGAGCAGGCTCTACAAGGACTTTCTGAAAGAAGAGGAGCACATCAGGAGTTTCATGAAGGTATGGTAGAAGTGGCCGTCTTAACCTCTCCCTACTGTCATAAATCCTCTGCTTCTCCTCTCGATAAGAGGATTCATCTTCATTAAGTTGGTTAGTCAATTGTCGTTAAAAGGAGTTATTTCTCCCTTAGTTTTATAGGACTGGCCATCAAGCATTTTCTAGACTCGGAGTGAGCGGAAATGTCTGTCTGTGCGTGCATTTTCTGGGCTGCCTGTTTGCTGAGACTCAGGTTAAACTGAAGCCTGTGTCAGCTTTCTCCTCCACGGGAGCTTTGTCGATGTTTTTGTCCCGACCCATACAGACAAAAATCAGGCACCCTTCATGGTTTATAGCGCGAGCAACGTGGGTGCAAAATCATCACAGCGCGTCTCGCCACAGATCTCCTGGGTATCGACGTTATTTCCCCCCCTCCTAACCGATTCGGGATGTGTTGAATTTGTCTCCAATAAAGGATGAAGCACAGACACAGGCCGATCACGAATTAATAAATCCACACAGTCACCAATCATTTGCCCCTCTGTAACCTGACAGGCTCATTGCTCTGTGGCAGGTTGCCATAGGAACCGAAGCGGTAGGGTTGGCAAGGGTATAATCTCATATGGAGTGCGTAACCCAGGTGATTGTTGCCTAGTAACAGAGGGATGAGAGGGGAATTGGAATAGGAAGCTAAGCTACAGTGCGATAATAAAAAATACGTGGACGTGTGTGTGTTTGTGTTTTTGCATGTTCTTAGTGTTGCGCTCTCCTGATTTTCTGCTCAGGACACATGTGTGCGCACAGATGCTGCAGAGTGTGCTTAGTCAACCAGTTAATGAAATGAGGCGAATGTGCCAACTCAGTTTCTCCCCAGTGTGACCATACCGCACATCACAGCTAACAGTTGATGATGCTGACTCAGTGAGCCACCGCGTTCATACCGCATCTGCAGGAAATGCAAAGGGGAAAGATGCTTTTTGAAATGTGTCAGCACTTGAAGCTCCAACAGCTCGTTGATTCATTGAACCGCAGATCAAAGGAAAACTGACTGCTGGTGATCATTTTGATCCACATTTTTCAACTCAGAACACTAACTGGTGTGAAAACATTAGTTTGAATGCTGGAAACGCACAGTGCTTTTTAATGTCACTAACAGCTGGCAGGAGCCAGACAAGAGCCTGTGGATCTGCCCACACACTCGCACTCAACATTACTTTCTGCATTCCCTCCATCTTCAGTGATGATAATTAGTCACCTTGAAATACTCACTTTTCATGTTGTCTTGAAGAAGACTTGTAACATGAGAAGTGATGCCTTCTGATGCTAACCTTGTCTGCTTTAAACTGTCTGTCAGACCCTTTACAGGTGTGTTTTAGAAGATCTGTATGAGTTTCCGACCCTGGAGAAAGACTTGAAGGAGTTCCAGAAGCTTCTGCGCCGCCGACAGTAAGTTCTGTGTGACTGTAAGGCAGATGGCATCACTGGTGTTAGTTATTATTTAAATAGCTGAATCCCTTTTCCTTGCTGTCTTTCCTTCTGCAGCACAGTGGATGACTGCCCTCCAAGCCAAAAGGTGAGACTGAGATGCAGTTTCATAGGAGTAAAAAAAGCAGAATACTGTCACAGAGCACAACAGATCCATGTGCGTCTTACGTAACGCATCCAAATGCCCATCTTTCTGCTGCTTCCTCAGAGCAAACAAGTGTATCAGCAGCTGAGTTTGAAGGAAAACTGTTTGCCGCTTCGGAGTCCTCACGCAGAGACCAGGGAGGGTGAGAGAGAGATGCCAAATCATACGCGCACAGCTGCACACAAATCATGTGTGACAGCAGTGCATGACACCCAAATAGCGTCCGTACTGTGTGAGTAGAGGTTAAGGTTCTCAATCGGTTTAATTTTCAGTGATATGCTGTGTGCACGTCAGTGCTGACTCTTACCTGAGCGTTCACACACAACCCGCCCTGGAGGCCCACGAGCTGCTGCGGATTGTGGCGATGAAGATGGACAGAGCAGAGGAAGAGATGGTGCTGGCTGTGGTGTCGCACACTGGAGGTACACAGAGACACTGGTGCACGCAGCTTACAATGAACCTGAACTTTAACATCCTGGCTTAGTTTTTCCAGTTTCTACTCCGTGCTGTCCTCAGAAGTACAAACTGGAGCAAGAGTGGCTCTGGCTCATCACTGTTCTTCACTGTTGGCTCAAAATGATCTTTTTTCTTTTCTTACCTGTTCTTCACCTGCCTTTTCAGAGCGGAGGGTGTTGCAGGCCAGTGACTGTGTGTATTCAGAGTCTCTGACCCCCCAGGGAAAGCTCGTGGCCTGTCGCAGGGACCTCACGGAGATCTTGGTATGTTCTTGTGTTTCTGTTTCTATCACTCTGTAAGCTTAAATCTTTCTCCATCTGGCATAAGCAGCAATAGAAGCTGCACTTTCAAAAACTTTGGCTGATTCTGACCAGTTTATGGTTCTCGTAGGCTGTCCTGTATCTGGCCTGTTTTATGGTTTTAATTACAATTTGAATTGGCTTACCTTACCTTCTGTTGCACACCTAAACTAATTTCTTCATTATGTGTGTTTGTGTGTGTTTTTAGCCTCCTTTGACAGACAGTGCAGAACTAAGCAGGAGGCCAGTTCGGCTCTTAGGCATCAACACCTGGGATGTGGCAGCGGCCCTCACACATCTGGACTGGAGCCTCTTCAAATCCGTCCATGAGGTAAACACTCACATGCAAATGTGTTGCGTGTTCATATGTTATGATAATTTCATGTCCTTGGCAAATAATGCAGGAATGAATGTATTAAAGATGAAAGTGACTGAGAGGAGCTGAGAAAGCAGTTGAGCAGCTTTCTGGACGAGTGGAGATTTACCTTGAAAAATTATTAGACACTGTACAAAGGGAGAGATAGAGATGAAATCCTAATATAAATGATTAAAAATCATTTTTAGGTACATGAATAAAAAAACAAAATTCTAATTTAAAGTTTATATACACTCCACATGAACCTGGATTGTTATGGAATTGGATTAAGGCTGTAAAACGGCTTATTTAATGGGCACTATTGGTGTTAGATGACCACTGCGTTTGACAGTCACTCATTGAATTTTTCTCTGGTACAAATCACACTTTTTGTTAGATATTTTGCTTCCTTATCATTCACCATTATGCAGTTTAAGATGTCTGTTTGGGACTTTAGTGGTTTTGTGTCTCATCTTTATTCCTTTAAACACACTTCTAGTTGATATTTTTCGTTTTGACCTTTTCTTCTCGAAGCAATGGCTATATGCAAACTGGCCTCTGACCAGAACTGACTTTTTGTGTTGTATTGCCCCCCGAAAGGCTGATTTTACCTCCTCCTGCTTCCACCTGCAGCAGGAGCTGGTGTACTTCACTCTCAGCCGCGCTCCCGGCTCCGGCCACACGGCGGCGCTGTCTGTCCTGCTTCAGCGCTGTAACGAGGTCCAGCAGTGGGTGATGTCCGAGGTGCTCATGTGTGTGTCGCTCAACAAAAGAGTACAGCTGCTCAAGAAGTTCATCAAGATCGCAGCTCAGTAAGAACCAGACAAAGGCGTGGAGGTCTGATTGAGAGCACGGGAATATGTCTCTGACTTAACCAAACCTTCTCTCTGCCTTTTGTGTCGCGTGAAGCTGTAAAGCCCAAAGAAATCTAAACTCTGCATTTGCCATCATCATGGGTCTCAACACAGCCGCCGTCAGCCGACTCAACCAAACGTGGGAGGTAAGAATTTGCGACTCTTCGCAAAAAATTCAAGTTTGCCGTTTTCTGTCCACTTCTGACCAAATGTCCTCCTGTTGCAGAAATGTCCAGGGAAGTTCAAGAAGCTGTTCTCAGAGTTGGAGCTCATCACGGTGAGAGCAGGAAAAGGGTTCCTCCTGTGATCCGTCAGACATATCCTTTAATCCCCCACCCCCAAGTTTAACTCTGGTTTTTCTGTTTCGCTGCTCCTCTTTCCAGGATCCATCTCTGAACCATAAGGCCTACAGAGAGGCCTTCAAGAGAATGAAACCTCCCAAGATCCCGTTCATGCCTCTTCTCCTTAAAGGTATCTTCTGCACATGGACTGTCTCACAAAGGCAGCCGCATTATTATTATTATTATTATTACTATTATTGTTATTATTGTTGTTGTTGTTGTTGTTGTTGTTGTTGTTGTTGTTGTTGTTCCAGCTGTATTTGAAATGTGGTTCTTTTTGCCTGCTGCTTTTTAGACATCACGTTTATCCACGAGGGAAATAAGACCTTCCATGACAACCTGGTCAATTTTGAGAAGCTGGTGAGCTCTTTATTTCTTTTTATTTATTCATCTCAAACATGATGTCTTTACAAGCTGGGATCTCACCGCTGTAAATATCTTCTTGTCTGGCAGCATATGATTGCGGACACGGTGAGAATGATTCGCCACTGCCAAAGCGACCAACCAGGTGAGTCCGTTGTGCTAATCCTTTGTGGATGAAGACTTGAGAGATGTGTTCTCTGAGGTCTCTTTTAGAGCTTTCCCAAAGCCTTTTGGGAACCCTACAGTAGGTTTTGATTTGATCCACGGTAAGGGAAAAGTAGCGCCATCTGCTGTTGTGTTTGGGTGCTCCCCATGCACCAGAGTCAGCTGACTTCCATCCTCTCACAGTTCCTAAGCAACCATATCCAGACAGTCTGTCATTCTCCGTTATGTGACCACCCATTCTTTTTGTATACCGCTTGCGCTGCCCCAGAAAAGACTCAAGGCGTGCATTTTGTGTCCGTCTCCCAGGCAACGAGGTGGTCGGGGCGGACAGCGCGGAGGTGAGGGCCAGCGTCCACTGCCTGCACATCATCGACAATCAGCAGACGCTTTTCGAGCTGTCCCACAAACTGGAGCCGCGAGCCTGAAGGCCTGGCGCCGCAAAAAACCCCGGCCCTCGCGAGCGCCGCGGCGAGGCCGCGCGGCCAGCAGAGCTGTGAGACGGACCGTGAGGTGCCCTGCTGTGTGAAGGCCGCCGTACACTGACCGGAAGGAGGCCGCCTCTAGTCCAGGCCGCATCTTACCGACCGGGCGCGCCTTCGTTTTGTCCCCGTCAGCTGTCGTCACTTATTTATGAGCCTCCTCATCAGGCGGAATGTTACTTTTATTTCGGTCAGACATTTTCACGTCCCTACGGGCCCAAAAAAGATTTCACCTCCGCGTAGGCATTTCACTTTGTGAGCGCATCTCCAGGTCACGTTTAACCACATTTGGAACAGCTTCTGCTTCTTTCTCCGCCCCCACTCAAGTCTCTCCTTGACTTGTAGCCAAACAGTCCTCATCCGCTCCTCCTCACATTGACAGATACAGATCCCGGGTGGGCGTGCACGCCACCGACCCAAACACGCCCCCGGTGCCAAACGTCCACTCAGAGAGCGCTTCGTCCTCGTGGACAGGGCCCCGGCATGGCGCCTCATCCACCATCACGTCAAACCTCCCAGAGATGCTCTCTGACACAACGTGACTGATAGGGTTCAGTTGAGATTGAGCCTCATGCGGGGTTGCCATGGAAACGCGGCCCCTGTATTTTCAAAGCACTGCACAACAGGCCAGCTTTGTTCCACTGTGTCACGTTCACAAGGACATCGGCGGTTCTTCCTGACTGAAAATATATTCTCACCCAGAAGCGGTTTCTAATCAGCAGTGAGAAATAACACAGGGCACGGACAGGATAATGAAAGCACAAGGGAAAACTCCTGCTTCATAGGAATATGAAATGGCAGGATTTTTTTCTATTGTTCCTTTAAAAGGTATTAGATTACTGAGGCGTTTTTTTTTTTGTTATTAAAATCCCTGAAGGAACGGAATGGCTCCTTGAAAGAAAAAAATGCAGCACTGGACAAAGAGAACCCTCAAAAAACAAATAATACAAACAAATTGGATTAAAAAGCCATTTTTTGGCAGATATTATTAGTGTTTTTCTTATTTTTGTTCTTGCCCTGTGTGCTCATTCCTTCACCTCACTGGAGAGTTCTCACAGTGATGATCCTACGTGTCACAGTAATGCATGCGCTGTAGGATTTAAGTTTATGTTTTGGTTGTTTGTTTTCTTTAGATGGCATAGAGCAGGGATTAGGTGCAATACAACAGAAGTGCTCATCTCAGCACGAAGCTTTTCTGCAGAAGGAGCTGCAGGTCATACAGAATCACTGGTAACTATTGACCGGAATTTTCCAATCTTGTTTTAGTGCCAACGATAAGAAAGAGCTTGTCACGGTGCAGAGTCTGTTCCACGTGTTTATTTTCACTGGATTCTCGCCAACGGATTCTGTGGTTCTTTAGCAGCTCTCACCTAAAACCATGACTGGAGGACCCCTTAAGATATTAGATTTTATGTTGTTCTGAAAGAAAATCATGCTAAACCTACAGTCTTGGGTCCAGACATTTGATGTCTCACAGGCATTGCCTGAGAAACTATAGTGCACCTTACCAACACGCCACCGCAGGGGATTGGAGACACATGTTTACCCTCATTAGCTATTTCAAATTTGGTAGAAGGTAACAGCAACAACCAGAGCAAAAACTGCACCCAACTGCACCGTTTTAGCTGACATGAGCTGCTGTTTGCTTCTTCTACTTAATGACAGTATAACAGCCACTCCAACAACGTGTTCGCAAAGTTACTTCATGTGTATTTGCACCCCGTGTTGCTTAGGATCTTTAAGCCTTCGTGTACATTTCAGATGTGCATTTGGTGAGACAAACTGAGTGACTGACAGACGGAGTGGCTAAGTCGGAGCCACGACCCGTTCTCGCGTCCGTTTTTTGGGACCACCGACAGGCCTCTGCTGACCATGTTCAAAGAGCAGAACACTCGTTGTGTTGGTAATTTATTGAAACGCGTTGTTTATTTATGGTGACAAAACGTCTTAGCTTCTGTGCCATGCTCTGAGCTTCAACAGTGTGGTGAAAAGGAGAAGTACAAGCACTTTTTGTTGTGTTTTGTGGCCATTTGGGGGGCAGCAGAGGAGCCGGTGAGGCTTTATTCTGAGGATTTCTGCCTCCTGCTGCCGAACACTGAACAGCAAGAGGCTGTATTTTTTTTTGATCAGCCACTGTAAGGTTATGTTGTGTAAAGTTCAGTTGTTTTTTTTATATCAATGTTCTTCAGAATCTGTTTGCATGACGAAACAAAAAATAAATCCCCACAAATGAAGAGAGGACAGACACTTTGAAGGCTCTGTAATATTGTGGATGTGTAAATATGCGCTTCTGTTTGGTATGTTGTTATTATTGATCCGTTCTAAATGAAAATGTCAGTCACAAAGCAATACGTGTCCCCTCGTTTCCCCTCAACCGACAGCCGAAGTCATACGTCTTTTTTAAAGCTGCGTTTTACTATGTCAAGATTTTACTGCAAATGAATAAATTATAGGTTTTATGTGAACATCTACAGGTGAGCTTGTTGTCTTTTCTTGCTTGAGGCACAGGAAGCAGTGTGACCCTCTGAAGGAGCGAGATGGAAGTTCAAAAACCTTTTTGAAAAGCGGCGCAAAGGTAAAACCTGTGGAGTAAAAAGACGACCACAAATCAGACCGGTTTTAGCATCCTCGGGTTCTCAGCCTACACAGAGCTCACGGGGAATGAAACTTTCTTTTGAACGTCACTAAAAGAGCTACGCAGAGCAAAAGTTATGATAACCGAGCTGATCCGTCTTTCTGCCATCTTTCTGATTTAGTCTGAACTCTCTCCAGAAGTAAAACTATATCTAATGTTGCGTATTTGATTTATTATTTGTTAACAATAGTCCATTGCCATATGAAATTTTGACTTTTGTATCTTTAAGAAACCTCCCAATCAAAGGCATTGTTTGTTTAACCCCACCCCATCTACATATCAACAAGTTTATTCCAATTAATAGAAAAGAAGAAAAGAAATAAAGAAGCTAAAAAGATCAAATAAGCTTACATTAATTTAAAAGTATAGATTACCCTTAAATTGTTTCCTTTTTTAAATCCTTTGAAAGGTATCTTCTGTACAGGGACGCTGTTATCATGAAATAAAACTTTACTACAGTATAAAAGAGCGAGTTTGTTCTTAACTGTTTTTGTACAGCTTCAACAGTTTCAGGCCGGAAACATTTCTCCACTGTGTGTCCAAAAGAACAATTCAACATGATGTCAAAGGAGATTACCTGTTGTGTTCATGATTTAGTGAAATTTCAAATAAAATGTGGAAAAGGGATGTTTCAGGTCATAGATAGGATTAGATTTAGAGGCTGTTCTGACTCCTGTAACACTGTAGGCTCCTTAAAGCTGCCTCTTCTATACTTATATTGGTGGGGATGTTTCTACATCAATCCTATCTAAAGACGATTAAAAAAAGTTAAATGCATGTTCATGAAAGCCAAACTAAATAGTACTACGGTGGCTACATCTCCTCTGTATGACATAAAAGACTTTGGCCCTGCAGGATGTTCAGACACACCTTATCTCTGTTATCGCCGTACTTCGTTTTTATTTGACATCTGTAAAAGTGAAAGTGAAATAAACTCTGTTATTGCCCTATTTTTTGCTTCTTTGTTAAATTCCCATAAAAATATACTTTTGAGGGAATCTAACAAGGAAGTAAACAGTTTCCATAAAAAGTTTTTATAAAAGGTGCACATACATGCATTTTTTAGCTCAATGGATATTCTGTCAACTCTGTCAAAACTGATCAGCTTCCATTTTTCAGATTTAGTCTGAGCTCTCTCCATTAGTAAAACCCAATCTAATGTTATGTATTTTATTTATTAGTTGTTAACAATAGTCCATTGCCAAATGTAATTTTGACATTTGTATCTTTAAGAAACCTCCAAATCAAAGTCATTGTTAGTTTAACCCAAACCCAGCTACATATTGAGTTTTTCTCCAATTAATAAAGAAATAACAAAGGTAAAAAGATAAGATAACATGAGCTTGCATTAGTTTACAAGCACTGATTGCCCCTATCATGAAATCACACTTTACTGCAGTTTGAAAGAGCGAGTCTGTTCTTATATGATATCTGTAGAAGAGACGATAATCTCTGGGTGATACCAAAGAAACTGGATTAAGAAACCTCCCCTCTATTTACCAATATGATTCAATATAAAGTTCACAGTGAAGCAAAAAATACTTTTTTATTTTTATTTCTCTTATGTATTTTTTACTCTTTAACCCCGTTGGCAATGAGCGGTAGAGAAAATGGATGGATTGATGTATCTTTTTTTAATGTCCCTGATTTATATGAGTGATTCATTTGTTACTTCATTGATCTTCAGCTTTTGTGGAACGTGGGTGACCAACAGTAAAAGCAGTATTATGTTTTCCATTAACAAAAAAGCATCCCTGATCATATTTATTACACTGATATAAATGCAGGCTGGTCTTATTCTAAGGATCTTGAGATAGGATTAGATTTAGAGGCTGCTCTGACTCCTGTAACACTGTAGGCTCCTTAAAGCTGCCTCTTATATACTTATATTGGTGGGGATGTTTCTACATCAATTATACCTAAAGACGTTTAAAAAAAGTTAAATGCATGTTCATGAAAGCCAAACTAAATTGTACCACGGTGGCTACATCTCCTCTGTATGACATAAAAGACTTTGGCCCTGCAGGATGTTCAGCAACACCTTATCTCTGTTATCGCCGTACTTTGTTCTTATCTGACATCTGTAAAAGTGAAAGTGAAAGTAAACTCTCTGTTATTGCCCTACTTTTTGCTTCTTTGTTAGATTCCCATAAAAATATACTTTTGTGGGAATCTAACAAGGAAGTAAACAGTCTCCATATTTTTTTTTTTATAAAAGGTGCACATACATGCATTTCTTGGCTCAATGGATATTCTGTCAACTCTGTCAAAACTGATCAGCTTCCATTTTTCAGATTTAGTCTGAGCTCTCTCCAGTAGTAAAACGCAATCTAATGTTGTGCATTTTATTTATTATTTGTAAACAATGATCCATTGCCAAATAAAATTTTGACCTTTGTATCTTTAAGAAAACCCCCAATCAAAAGCATTGTTAGTTTAACCCAAACCCAGCTACATATCGAGTTTTTTCCAATTAATAAAGAAATAACAAAGGTAAAGAGATAAGATAACATAAGCTTGCATTAGTTTACAAGAATTGATTGTCCCCAAAGCCTCCTTATTGAATTCCTTTGAAAGGTATCTTTTGTACAAGGACGCTGTTATCATGAAATAACACTTTACTGCAGTATGAAAGAGCGAGTCCGTCCTTACATGACCTCTGTAGAAGGACTTGTCCTCTGACTGTTGTTTAGGGGAAACCTCCCCTCTTTTTACCAATATGATGCAATATAAAGTTCACAGAGAAGCAAAAAATACTTTTTATTTTATTTCTTATGGTTGGTGGGGATGTTTCTACATCAATCATACCTAAAGACGATTTTAAAAAAGTTAAATGCATGTTCATGAAAGCCAAACTAAATTGCAATACGGTGGCTACATCTCCTCTGTATGACATAAAAGACTTTGGCCCTGCAGGATGTTCAGACACACCTCATCTCTGTTATTGCCCTACTTTTTACTTCTTAGTTAAATTCCCATAAAAGGTCTCTTTTTATGGGGATTGGGTGGTTATAAAACTTTGAAAGCATGGTTGTACGATATCTTCCAGGTGGACACACCCACTCTGTCTGCTATAAAACATGTGAGCTGCCTCTGCAGGACACCTGCTGACAGCCATCAGCACAGACCAACTACAACAAGACTTTGACTCCTTTTGACATTGGCAGCAAACAGAGCTCCATCATGATGCTGGTCCTCTTCTTGGCTGCTGCGGCTCTGAGTGCCGTGTCTTCTTCAGATGAACAGAAGCTCCAGCTCCGGCAAGGCGACTGTCCCATGTTCTGGTTCAGCTTCAACGGACGCTGCTACAAGTATGTGGCCTCACGCCTGACCTGGGGGGATGCAGAGCTTCAGTGTGTGTCAGACGGAGCAAACCTGGTATCCATCCACAGCAAGGAGGAACACGATTTTGTAAATTCACTGATTAAGAACTTTGATCCTACTCGATCACCCACCTGGATCGGACTCACTGATGTTCACGTAGAAGGACGATGGATGTGGTCCGATGGGTCTAGAGTCAGTTTTACCATGTGGAATCCAGAGGAGCCGGATAATCAACAGGGAATCGAACACTGTGGACACACCAGTTATGGCAGTGACTTCAAATGGAATGATGCTCAATGCTCAGAAGGGTTCACTTTTGTTTGTGCATCTCGGAATGTGTGTCCAAAAAATCCCTAAGAAATTTCATGAGCATTTAATTATCAGAGAAATTCCAATTCATCCAATCAAAGTGGCCAACAAATGTGAAAATGGAATATATGTGTGAATGTAACTGATATTATGTCAAATGATTTAAAAACAACTGTCGTGTATAGATGAAGAAAATTCAGGACTGGATTTTCTTTTCTTCTCTCTGAACAACACAGTGTCCTTAAAGCAGATCAGAGTAACTTTAAAGAACAGTAATACACAAACTATGATTGAATCAAATGGAATGTTTATGTTTGCTTGAATAAATTTGCTTTTACTTGTGCATCTCGGACTGCTTATTCTTTACAAAAAAACAAAATAGAACCAAAAAAACAAGTCCTGATTTGAATGCATGTGCTGATCTTGTGAGAACAACTGACAAGATTTAAGAATTTTGATAGAAATTTGATGATCTTTCACCATTTCAGAAGAATTTTTAGATTAACTGAGTCCAGTTTAAACAGGAGCTCAGTGTTGTTTTTCTGGAAAACAGAATAATTACTCCGTTCTGGTCAAACAGATCACTAGTTTTAAAAGGCAATACTTGCAGGCATATTCATACTCATCTATACCCTTAAATCTGTAATGCTTGTGTCGTAAATATTAGATGTAAAATTTGCCTAAATAAAATTTACAGTAAAGTGTCATTTTTCTGGACTGACTACTTAAATAGTAACGCTGTTTTCTTTAACTTACATTGGTGACTTTATATATATATACATATATGTGTGTGTGTGTGTGTGTGTGTGTGTGTGTGTAGCACTCTTCAACACACTGTAAAAATGTATTTGAAATAAACATTAATATGCTGTAACATCATGAGATAAAAAATCTGTAAAAAGAAAAACAATGCATCAGTGTATATTTTAATGGAATCATTGTAAAAGAAACAATCAATAATTGTTCATTTTACAGTCAGTTTATGTGAAAAGGATCATATTTCTTTGTAGAATTGATATGTTACTGTATTATAAACATTAAAAAAATTGTAATACTTGAACCGACGGAATACAGTTAAATTTACAATATAGATTGTTTTAAAGAACTGAAATATAGTATACCCTTTTTGAAATTCAGTTGCTGTGATTTCCATTTAAATGCTGTAGGCCTAAGTATGAATCCATGAACAAGTTGAGAACAAGTTCTTACACTAGATTGACAGCTCTTTAAATGTTAATCAGTTCCCAATTTTGAATCATATCATAATTATATTAAATGTATAATATCATTTATCAGGTATTTATTGTTTTAAGTTTTAGTTCATACCGTCTATGGTTAAATACACAGCCCAGTGGAGATATGGGGGGGTAAAATGATGAGTGAAGAAGAAAAGTAAAAAAAAGAAAACCCTTTTTTTGCCATAAATTTAGGTGTCCCGCGACATTAACACCCTATTAGAATTTCAAACTGCAGGTACCACTAAGTTTGATTTGATAAATTACATGAAACACAAGTGTCCACCGGGGCGGCACGGTGTGTGTTGGTCAGCACCACCGCCTTGGGCCAGAGGGTTCTGGGTTTGAGTCTCCGGGGGAAGCGGGAACCATCTGTGTAGAGTTTGATTGGATATTCTAAGTTATCTCCTCTGTATGACATAAAAGACTTTGACCCTGCAGGATGTTCAGCAACACCTTATCTCTGTTATCGCCGTACTTTTTGCTTCTTTGTTAGATGACAGGGACGCTGTTATCATGAAATAAAACTTTACTACAGTATAAAATAGCGAGTTTGTTCTTCTCTGACATCTGTAAAAGTGAAAGTGAAAGTAAACTCTCTGTTATTGCCCTACTTTTTGCTTCTTTGTTAGATTCCCACAAAAATATACTTTTGTGGGAATCTAACAAGGAACAGTCTCCATAAAAAGTTTTTATAAAAGGTGCACATACATGCATTTCTTGGCTCAATGGATATTCTGTCAAAGCTGTCAAAACTGATCCGTCATCATCTGCCATCTTTCTGATTTGGTCTGAGCTCTCTCCAGTAGTAAAACCCAATCTAATGTTGTGTATTTTATTTATTATTTGTTAACAATAGTCCATTGCCAAATGTAATTTTGACCTTTGTATCTTAAAGAAAACTCCCAATCAAAGGCATTGTTAGTTTAACCCAAACCCAGCTACATATAGAGTTTTTTTCTAATTAATAAAGAAATAACAGGTAAAAAGATAAGATAACATAAGCTTGCATGAGTTTACAAGCATTGATTGCCCCTAAAATTGTTTTCTTATTGAATATCTTTGAAAGGTATCTTTTGTACATGGACGCTGTTATCATGAAATAACACTTTACCACAGTATAAAACAGTGAGTTTGTCCTTACATGATTTCTGTGTCATGAGGGGGGTCTTGAAGGGAGGACTCAGGTGCGGAGATGAGGGAAACAAGGATTATTATAACAAAACGGAGGAAGTCCAGACAAAGTACAAAACAAAGCTGTGGAAAACTCTGATCAAAGTATCAAAGCAAACCAAACAAGACTGTGGCAAAGTAACAAAATAACGATTAACAAAACTGTGGCAAAACTGTGACTATGACTGTGGCAGAACTATGACAAAAACAAACCTGGCATGGGGGTGACGAAGAACAGACGGACAAGAAGGACAAGAGACGAAAACGCACTCGCCCAGACAAGGGGAAACGAGGACTATTTAAAAACATGAGGGAGGGGAACCCCAGGTGTACACAATAGGTAATCAAGACAAGACGAGACACCAGACGTGACAGAGCCCCCCCCTTAAGGGACGGCTCCCAGACGGCCCTAAACACACACGAGGACCATGGGAGGGTGGGGGGGATCAGGAACAGAGGGAACAAACACAAGGCGTGGAACATGGCGTGTGACATGACTTTGGGACTTGGCTTGGGACTTGGCTTGGGACTTGGCTTGGGACTTGGCTTGGGACTTGGCTTGGGACTTGGCGAGGGACTTGGCGAGGGACTTGGCGAGGGACTTGGCGAGGGACAGGGCGAGGGACAGGGCGAGGGACAGGGCGAGGGACTTGAGACATGAAACGGGACATGGAACGGGACGGGACTAGACTGTGGGACATGACTTGGTGGCTGGGCGAGCATCCTCCGGCTCGCTAACCGGCATGGACTTGGATTGCATTGACCTGGAACGGCGAGCCCAACCGGGCTCGCTCACGGACATGGGATGGCGAGGGGCATGGCGAGGGGACATGATGACGAGGGGCATGGCTGGGGACATGGCTGGGGACGTGACTAGAGACGTGGCTGGGGACGTGACTAGGGATATGGCTGGGGACGTGACTAGGGACATGGCTGGGGACGTGACTAGGGACATGGCTGGGGACATCTCTAGGGACATGGCTGGGGACGTGACTAGGGACATGGCTGGGGACGTGACTAGGGACATAGCCCCCCTGGCTCGCTCACTGCCATGGCCGGAGGGTGATGCGGGGCGTGAGCGAGCTCGGGGCTCGCTCACGGGCAGGATGACGGACCTGTGAGCCGGCCTCGGCTGCCTCCTGGGCATGGTGGCTAAGCCCCCCCATGGGGTCTCTCAGAGCAGAAAGGGGGGTGCCGCCACCGTCGCCGCCGCTCCTCCGAGGTGTCTCCGCTAAGTCCAATCTGGCGAGTGCGTTCTGTCATGAGGGGGGTCTTGAAGGGAGGACTCAGGTGCGGAGATGAGGGAAACAAGGTTTATTATAACAAAACGGTGGAAGTCCAGACAAAGTACAAAGCAAAGCTGTGGAAAACTGTGATCAAAGTATCAAAGCAAACCAAACAAGACTGTGGCAAAGTAACAAAATAACGATTAACAAAACTGTGGCAAAACTGTGACTATGACTGTGGCAGAACTATGACAAAAACAAACCTGGCGTGGGGGTGACGAAGAACAGACGGACAAGAAGGACAAGAGACAAAAACGCACTCGCCCAGACAAGGGGAAACGAGGACTATTTAAACACGAGGAAGGGGAACCCCAGGTGTACACAATAGGTAATCAAGACAAGACGAGACACCAGAAGTGACATTCTGTAAAAGTGAAGATAATCTCTGGGTGATACCAAAGAAACCGGACTTGTCCTCTGACTCTGTTTTTTAGTGGAAACACCAATCGGGTCAGATAAACCTCAGAAATTGAGATTAAAAGAAATGGGGAAAAAGGGTGTTTCAAGTAATTCAATATGAAAAATAAAATACACACACACACACATATATATCTTTTTAAAAATGATTTCTTTTATGTATTTTTTCTTTTTAACCCCGTTGGGAATAAGCGGTACAGAAAATGGATGGATTGATGTATCTTTTTTTAATGTCCCTGATTTTATTTGAGTGATTCATTTATCACTTCATTTATATTCCACTTTTGTGGAAAGCGTGTGACCAACAGTACAAGCAGTATCATGTTTTCCGTTAACAAAAAAACTTCCCTGCTCATATTAATTACACTAATATAAATACAAGCTGGTCTTATTCCAAGAATCCTGAGTAAAAGCAGCAATAGAATTAGATTTAGAGGCTGTTCTGACTCCTGTAACACTGTAGGCTCCTTAAAGCTGCTCCTTCTATACTTATATTGGTGGGGATGTTTCTACATCAATCCTTTCTAAAGACGATTAAAAAATGTTAAATGCATGTTCACGAAAGCCAAACTAAATAGTACTACGGTGGCTACATCTCCTCTGTATGACATAAAAGACTTTGGCCCTGCAGGATGTTCAGACACACCTTATCTCTCTTATCACCGTACTTTTTGCTTCTTTGTTAGATGACAGGGACGCTGTTATCATGAAATAAAACTTTACTACAGTATAAAAGAGCGAGTTTGTTCTTATCTGACATCTGTAAAAGTGAAAGTGAAAGTAAACTCTCTGTTATTGCCTTACTTTTTGCTTCTTTGTTAGATTCCCATAAAAATATTCTTTTGTGGGAATCTAACAAGGAAGTAAACAGTCTCCATAATTTTTTTTAATAAAAGGTGCACATACATGCATTTCTTAGCTCAATGGATATTCTGTCAAAACTGATCAGCTTCCATCTTTCTGATTTAGGCTGAACTCTCTCTAGTAGTAAAACGCAATCTAATGTTGTGTATTTTATTTATTATTTGTAAACAATAATCCATTGCCATATGAAATTTTGACCTTTTTTTATCTTTAAGAAAACTCCCAATCAAAGGCAATGTTAGTTTAACCCAAACCCAGCTACATATAGAGTTTTTTCCAATTAATAAAGAATTAACAAAGGTAAAAAGATAAGATAACATAAGCTTGTATTAGTTTACAAGCATTGATTGCCCCTAAAAGTGTTTCCTTGTTGAATATCTTTGAAAGGTATCTTTTGTACATGGACGCTGTTATCATGAAATAACACTTTACCACAGTATAAAACAGTGAGTTTGTCGTTACATGACCTCGGTAGAAGTGAAGATAATCTCTGGGTGATACCAAAGAAACTGGACTAAGAAACCTCCCCTCTATTTACCAATATGATGCAATATAAAGTTCACAGTGAAGCAAAAAAGACTCTTATGTAATACTCTTATGTATTTTTTACTCTTTAACCCCGTTGGCAATGAGCAGTAGAGAAAATGGATAGATTGTTGTATCTTTTTTTAATGTCCCTGATTTATATGAGTGATTCATTTGTTACTTAATTGATCTTCAGCTTTTGTGGAAAGTGGGTGACCAACAGTACAAGCAGTATCATGTTTTCCGTTAACAGAAAAACTTCCCTGATCATATTAATTACACTAATATAAATACAAGCTGGTCTTATTCCGAGAATTCTGGATAAAAGCAGCAATAAAATTAGATTTAGAGGCTGTTCTGACTCCTGTAACACTGTAGGCTCCTTAAAGCTGCTCCTTCTATACTTATATTGGTGGGGATGTTTCTACATCAATCATACCTAAAGACGATTTAAAAAAAGTTAAATGCATGTTCATGAAAGCCAAACTAAATAGTTGTACGGTGGCTACATCTCCTCTGTATGACATAAAAGACTTTGACCCTGCAGGATGTTCAGCAACACCTCATCTCTGTTATTGCTTTGTGACCCTCTTACTTTTTTACTTCTTTGTTAAATTCACATAAAAGGTCTCTTATTATGGGGATTCGGTGGTTATAAAACTTTGAATGCATGGTTGTACGATATCTTCCAGGTGGACACAC
>CAJRST010005557.1:14279493-14448022 GCA_907169785.1 Menidia menidia | reverse complement strand
GACGGAGAACGTGCCGTCGGCCGATTGGATGAGCTGCACGGCCCCGCCTCCGCCCACGTTGTTGATCACGGGCAAGGCCAGGGTCATGCCGCCCAGGTTTATGGGGACGGTGGTCATTACGGGAGTCTGGGAGCCCTGCAGGGTCTGCAGCTGCAGCGGGAAGGACTGCGCCGGGCGGATCTGCAGCGGAACTGTCTGATTGGCTGTGCTTGGTAGGATGGCCTGCTGGCCCGACGGCTGGAGGATGGCCTGGGTCTGGCCTGAGGTGGGGCTCTGGATGAGCTGGACCTGCTCGGGCAGAGCCCCGATGGAGGCCGGCTGGGGGCTGATGTGGATCTGCTGCCCGTCTGCGGTTTGCAGGTGAGGGATGACCTGATACTGGACGCCGCCCCCGGCACTGGGCAGGTTCTGGACCTGGATGATCTGGAACTGCTGCTGCTGATTGGCTGGAACACTGTTGGTACTACTGGCGGCCTTGACCTGCCCGACACAGAGGCACAGTATATGTTAACGGGTCAGAGAAACACCATAAAAAGCTTGCTCTCCGGTCGACTAGCTCTCAAATCTCCGTCACCTTGCGTCCGCCGGGCGAGCTGTCGTTGGCCAAAGTGGTGGCCACCGTCACGGCGACGGGCTGGCTGGTGTTCTCCTTGGCCATGGCGGGCGCTGCTGTAATGATCTGCCACCCGTTTCCTGTGAACTGAGCCGGGACCAGTTCCAGCTGCTGGGGCACCAGAGCCTGACCCCCAGCCGGGTCCACAACTATCTGACCCTGGAGCTGACCTGTCTGGAGCTGAAGCTGACCAGCTTGGACCTGGATCTGCTGGGCGCCCGCCTGGGCCCCCTCGGCCGCCCCCTGCCCTCCGATCTTACTGCAGGTGGCTGCTAGCAGAGCCAACGGAGAGGGCTGAGAAGAATCCTGGAGGGGACCGAGAGAGGGAGGAGCAGTGATGGAGAGCCGGTTGTGAATATTAAATGAAAAAATAAACTACGCATAGCAACGGGGACACATTTCAAATGAGACAGAAGAAACGAAAATGAGAGAGAGAGCGAGGGGAGGGGAAAACATGGTGAGCAGAGAGGAAACACAAAAAGCTAAGAGACAGAGAGCTGTCAGTGGAAGTGGGCGGTATTACAGGAAGCGAGTGGGTGGGCGTGTGAGAACCACATTTCTCTTTTCTCAGAACGCTGGAAGAAAATGCCGCCTTCTTTCTCCTCCCTCTCTGTGGAACTAGGTCGCGGGCAAATGTTTAATGCTACACACAGCACGGGAAACAGCCTTGAACTGCAGCAGTATGGAGAACGACACGGCTCCAGTGCTCATCGCACATTTTCAGCAGCAAAGGACCGGCACGAGGACGACTTTCTGGTTCTGGCCATGTACGAAACCTCTACGACTCGCTAAAAATGGTTCTACAGCTGCCGAGCCACGAACCACAACCGGCCTTTTGAGTACGCGTGTACACGGAAATGAACGATTTTGATCATAATTCAAGCAGACAATTGAAAAGTACAGAGGCTGGAGCCTATTCATGAGGCTCTGGGCTGGCTCTCAGCAGGGCTGCACAGAAGCAGGAAGTGGAATTCACCAGAGAAACGCCCCCAGAGGTGTCTGACAGCCTGGCTGAGAGGGAGGGAGAACATTTTCTGCCTCAAGGCAACACAGAAACTAATGAACTACATTAAACTTTCTTCTTTTACCTGCGATCCAGAACTTTTTCCCCTTTTAGATGCTTTCCCTCCTTCAGTTCCAGATGATTCCTTCTTCGAGTCTGTGAAATGAGAGCACTCATTTTAGACTATTCTTTTCTACATTTGATATCATCCCATGAGCATTTTCAATTACTGCTGCGAGGGTACTGTGAACTGTAAAATAAAATGTCAGCACAAACGCAGATATAGCATCACAAAGGTGAAAGATAAAAGACAAGAAAAAGCCAGTAACCTCATCATCAATATCAAAGGGGCATGGAGCCTCCTATCTAAAACACAGATCGAGAGAAGCACGGAGGGGTGGAGACGGAGAGGGGGAGGGTACCTACCACTCATAACGCATTAATATACCGAGAGGGAGAGGGTGTAGTTCACGGTAGAAGGCCGGCCGGGCACGGAGGCGGAGGACGGCCTATACGTTCGGCTCTGGGCCGTGGCGGATCTGCCCGTTTTTGACGAAACCACCCACCGGCCAGGAAGGGCGGTGCCAAGCGAAGGCACAATCAAGCGCGTCCCCCCCGCCCCCCCCTCCCAACCCCAAATAACGGTAACGACGGTTAGAAACGGACGCCGTCCCCGCTGCGCGGAGCCGCCGGCACTCCGGTCGTGTGTCTCTTTTAACGGGTAGCCAGTCCACAGACGAGCAAATTGGCGAGTGTCAGAGCGATTTCCAGAGAGAAGTTGTCAGTGTGTGACCGTGCAGGCCCACCCACTTCCATTTAAGCACCAGGACAACACCCTCCTCGCTGCTCCTGCCTGTCACCGCCGTCGCACGCGCCACACGTCGCGGGGACACCTCGTCGCCGTCCGTCGCGCGCCGAAAACGAACCGTCCCCAATGTGTGTATTTTGAGGATATTCCCTTTTTTTTCGTGCACAATTGGGTTTTTTTTTTTTTTGTTTAAAGGGGAGATTCGGGGAGAGAGCCGTGGCTTTTGTGGGCGGACGCGCTCCTCCCACATATTCAGATTGGACGACGGGGCACGGCGTGCGAGGGTCGAGATGGGAGTTGTATTTTGGCGAGGCCTCGCCTTCTCGAGCGAGCTAGGGCAAATTGAACTACAACTCCCATGATGCCCCGGCCTTCCGTCGGCTTTGAGCGGCGGCATTGGTAGTCATGTTGGTGTGAGAGCGAGGGAGAAGGGCGGCGACTTCTCTTTCATGGGGGGTTGGGCGAACGGGAAAGGGAGGTGTGTGTGAGTGTGTGTGTGTGTGCTGGTTTCAGGGCCATGGTAATAGTTTGAAAAGAAGAATTAGCTTTGAGTGTTATTTAGTTTAAATTTGCTTGGTGTTTTAAACACAATATACGAGTTTACATCTCGAAGAAGACACCAGTCGTTTCTATTTGAAAAAGGTTTTTTACTGTGTGTTCAGTCTCCTCCCAGTCAAACTTGGTTCAACTTCAAAACTTATAAAGGTTCTGCATTGCTCTCCAGAATTGACTGTAGCACAAAGCACATAGTCTATGAAACTCATTGTCAAGTATGAATCCCTTAATATCCAGCTAATGGATTTACTCCCACAGTTATTCATCAATCACAAACATCACACAAATTCAGTTTATAAAATGTGAATTGCTAAGATTTATTCATGGTCCTTTCATCAGATGCATCCATTTGTTTAATGGATGCATCTATGTAAATCTACTCTTTGCATCATAGAAACAAAATCCTCCCAAATTTTTTTTTTGACAAAGCTGTGGTACTTCTAACATTTCTTGCTTGTGTTATTGGAACAGAAATCTTACTTTCTGTGGGAAAACCTCCGTCAATCTGAACTAGAGAAGTCTTCGACCGAGGTTGGCGTTCGACTTTAATAGGCCTGCGTGGACTCAGGCGAGCCCAGTGACTAAAGCCAAATGGAGTCACAGTCCAATTTCACCGAGCAGAAATCATCCTCAGTGTGCAGCCAGCTGAGGATGTGCCTCTGGCACAAAAGCGAAATATTTTGACTTCTAGTCAGTCAGCAAAGGCTGCACGGAAGCAGTTCATGTGTTCAATCACCGTAATATTCAGACAAAATGTGGTCAAAAGCTACTGTGGAGCCATTTTAACTCAATAAAACTGAGAACCCAAGTAATTTGTGCCATTGTTTTAAAGCTCCTCAGATGGATACTTGCATATTCATTTCTTAAACTTGTCCCCATCATTGTGACCTTTATTATCCCCCAGTTTATCATCTAATTTACCTTTTTTTTTAAATAAAAAAAAGATAAGAAGTACATTAATTCTAACAACATACCTTCCTGTGAAGATTTAATACTCTTTTTTTTCTCTTTGTTTGTTGGAGTGTGCGTTTGTGTATGGAATCTCCATCTCAGCATGCTTTCACAGCTTCAAATTGCAACCACACACACACGCACGCACACCTGGTGTGGCCCAGAAACACACACACACACACACACACACACACACACTGTAATTACTGCGGAAGCTGTGTGCCGGGTTCCCGCCTCCTGGGCCACTTGGCAGGGCGTTGCCAGGCAACCAGAGCTGGTCTGGAGTAGGGGTGCTGTCTGTCTTTGACTATCTTGTGGTGATGGAGGAAGGGGTGGTAGAAAGAAGCTTGAGGTCTGTTGTGGACAAATGAAGTCCACAGGAAAAAGGAAACCTGTGGTGTTCCCTGCAATAGCAGCGGCTTGTTACAGTTTTTTGTGCTCTTTGAGGCAGCACCACTGAACTTAATTTAAATCTATTTTATGTCTGGACAGTGGGATCAGGCCGGATCCCCGGAAATTTAAGTTAATTGGCAGTTCAAAAATTGAAGAAGAAAAAGGAAGGCACTTAAAGTTGAAATATTTCCAGACAATGACCAAAGTCTGAATATTTCCTTTCGAGCTGTGGCCACTGGATGGCGCCAGTGACAAGTGTGGGTCCCAGCTGTAGGCTCTTAGTGGCACCTGTTTTGGTTGAAGGAATATCCAGATGTGGGACAGTTTAAATTACCACTTCATTAAAATGTACTTTTACAGGATATACTGAATACCAGAACACACAATCCTGCAGAATTGTATCTGATATGCCAAGAATATCTATATGTTTTTCTGTATATGAATTTCAGGTCCATATATTATCACGTGGACCTGAAATTTACTGGACTAGTTATATCTAACTTTTTTAAACAGTTCTAAATGGTTCAATTTCAAAGTTAGTTTCTCACACTGAGATTGTATGGTACATCAACATTGAATAAAAAAATTTTCCCTGAGGTTTTGCACAATTAATCTTGAATTTCCCCTTGGGGATCAATAAAGTATCTATCTATCTATCTATCTATCTATCTATCTATCTATCTATCTATCTAATTAGTTTATTACAATATAAGCCTACCCGATGGATGACATGAAGTTATTTTACATAGAGTTGGAAACTAACTGATATTATGTATTTAGGATTATTCAAATCTCAACATATTCATTTTCAGTGTGAATCACTATGGAATTATTCTTCTAAAAAGTTCAATATATAGCAATAATTGTACACTTAACACACTTTAAATAATAAAGAATATATAAACAAACATTAAAAAAGAAGGTTTATTCCAGTATTTGATCTGTCTGTGCCTGCCGGCCTGTACTCCCATAGAACAGAAGCAAATAATTATTTTTGGTTTTGGTTAATAAAAACAGAATTAGAAGAGGAATGTAACGAGAACACAACTAAGCGGCGCAGAGAAAACAACTACAACAGAATTTGGATACAAATCTGTGTCAACATGTGACTCAAAAGTGTGACACACAAGTGTACAGCATGTTCTGTGAGTATACAACCAGAATCATGAATGCTTTATTTTGTTTAGAGAAAAAAAGTTCTTACGTTTTCATGAATTAAATGGTTCAACTGTGTTGGGTTAGACGGTGAAATTAATTTAATACAAAAAAAAGTGCACAAATAGGCTTAAGAAGTTAAGGAAATTAAGTATTTAACAAATAAGGCAGTAAATGAATGACCAAAGCTTGGGTTTGTTTTGCGTCTGGTCTACTAGTATTTGACTGGTTATGAAATATGTGTCCAGAATCCTCCTCGGACCCAACCGGACCATTCTGAGGTCCAGCTCCAGAGCTGATGGGTTCTCTTAGGAGATGGAGGGCCACTGCGTTGATCGCTCGAATTTCAGATCTGTCGTCAATACAAATCAAGAGTCTGCGTGTGAGCGAGGAAAGCCGGGTTGATGAACTACATGAATGCACGGGCATATTTGCCAGTGTGAGTCAGTACACGTTTGCGTGCAGTAGAATTTGTTGCGTTATCCCAAAGCGCTCTGCGTACTTGCATGCGTAGGTGTGTATTTGTCACATGCGGCCTCGGCGTCGGGATGTCTCGCTTTCCTAAAGGTTAGGTTGTAAACACGCAGAGATTTATGACTTCTAACATGAGTTCATGTTTTGGCAGTTGCCCTTGTTTGTGCGATCTGGATGTGCGCGCAGACTTGGGGAACCTGTTCACAAGCGACTACAAGCACGTTTCACATAAGTCTCTGATAATGAGAGACAAGCTGTGATTATAGATAGAAGGATAGACAGATGTATGGCCATCTGGAATGAATGGTCCTTCCTGAGTCATGCTTTTACAGTAGTGAACAGCGGAGAAAACAGGTGATGTCACCGCTTACTTATGGCTCATCATCACATCCTTTCTTTGCCACACAACAGTCTGAGTTTTTTCAACATTTTGAAGCCTTTGGAAGCACATCCCATTCGGCTTGGGGCCAGCTCAGACTCAGGGAATGGGCATGTGTCTAATCATCAAGGAGAAAAAAAACTTTAACAAGGGGATTTTTTCCCCCATGCTGTGTCTGCATGTTGACATAAAGCTTTGTGACTACATCGCCTTCTTTAAGATGCCACTTGAAGTTTTGTTGCCTTTTTTTTTTTAGTCATAGACTTATTGGAATATTTATTTTGGAGTACTTTTGATTCTACATATATATAAAGAATCTACCGGCTACAATGTGCTTTAAAACAAATGTTAAATATTTGCACCCAGTCGATAAATACTAAATTGGAGCACTTCAAACAAAGTATTACGCAAATTTGGTGACAAGGTAAAGATTAGAAATGTCTTACTGTCATATGTCATCTTATAAGACCTCCCATTTTTTCAAATCAAAGAAAAGCTTTGAAAAAAACCATTTCATTATAATATCCTTGTTGTACTATCGAGCTTAAATTAGCTCTACACCGTACATAAATCTTAAAATTTCCGTTTGTGTTATGATAAACTTATTAGGTGATTTTTTTTTTATAGAACTGTTTAAAAAAGATTTTAAAAGAAAACTTATCAAATGTTAAATCTTCTAAGTAAGTTATGAGTCCTGAGCAGCTAATCCGAGAAGATATTATTGAAAATCACCAAATGACTGTGAGTAAGGCAGCAGTGACACATAGACCCCACATGCCGAAATATTCCCAGATATGACAACAAAGCATGACTTACTGACTCGTCTGGCACTCTATTTTATGAGCTTTTAAATTCCCCCCCACTGAGCAAAAGAAATGTTAGCGTCACTTTAAATTTGAGGCAGTATTTTGGCTCACGTGTTGTGCAGTAAAAACTGAATAAAGAAGGTGGAAACTTTTTCCCACAAAAACAGAAACACATTTTTCGTCACGCCACATTTTGCCTGTTAGAAATAGACCATTGTCAGAATGATTTGACTGGCAGGTGTTACTGCCTTTAATAAATCACATGAGAAGATCCCTTGGTTCATCTGACTGGATTTCTGTGAAAGCAGGTGTGTCACAAGGATGCAAATATGACAGAGTGCCAGAGCATTTTCAGTCAATTGTCTGGAACGGTAATTGTAAGTGAGGCAAACTATAAGTCTCAACTTCAAAGTTTTTGTGCGCCTGTCATCATGTGTGCAGTGGGCCTGTGTTATGGTGCCAGCCCAAACTCTAGGGGTGAAATGTTACTGAAATATATATTTTTTTTAGCAATTATCCATGATCCATAGTTGTCATAGTAGCAGCAAGACAAAACATCCAATAAGTGGCTGGAACAGCAACAGATCACAGCTTTAAACCCTCCAAGAAAAACAACAATCTTGCTTTTTCCACCCATCTTCTTAATGACTTTTACTTGATTGGTGTTGAAATATGTTCTTCACATTTCCACGTGATACATTCAGATGTATTTTTTTTCAGCATCAAACGTTAATGTTTGGAAATTAAGAAATCCAACGAGTCATAGACATTTTCAAGAAATGAAGTTTTAATTGGAAATAACAGAGTTTTTATTTCTACAAATGACACCAAAACAGCGTTTCATGCTGAATTTTATTTGTATGGTTGTTAGATGTTTTAGACATAATTGACTAAAAGAAAAAAATAACTATGTTAAAGATGCTGAATGACAGCATTAAGTTATTTTTTTAATTCAAAGACCAAACATGCCAAGAAAGACTCAGTGTCTGGAACTGAGGTTAACCTGATAATTTACAGTGAAATGCTGTTAGTGTTGCTAAGAGCACGAACACTATACGTGGACCAGTTAAAATTCTCGGCATTTACTGCTCTGTCTGCAGGTCTTTGTTCCGAACAGGACACCGCCACTGTCTGTAATTACATACGCTTTTAAGACTGAACGTGAGTGGCCAGAATATTTCTACTGGTGACAACGAGAATTGGCTTTCATTCCTTTAGACTGCTCATGCCTCCATTAATCTATAGCACTGTGTCCTTGTGCCCCCAAAATTAGTTATCCTCCCTTTCCTCCTCTCCACATGCACAGGTGACATCAGATTACAGATGCATTAAAGGAGGAGACACGTAAACCTCCGGTCAGCCTGCAGAACTGTATGACCCAGTAGAGTTCAAAGGTCAAGACAAAGAACCCCTGAGGACAGAAAACGAGGCGCGGTGGGATCCGACATCCTTTTCGGGGGGAGTCGTGAGCAAAGCCTTGACCTGAAAGTGAACTCCGAGCTGCACTGCGACTCCATTAATTGCCTCGGCTCGAGTTTCACAAGAAGCTGAAAACGAGAAAACAAGTCGATTGATCGGACGGTAGAATGCCTGTGAAAAGGAAACGGGACAGTATCTGAAGACGTGGCGTTCCAAAGCATCGGCGCTATTAATGAGCAGCTAAAAACCAAACAGAACTCAAAGATTCTGAATTGAGACGAACCAAAAAGACTGTCAAGAGAGGACGAGACCCCCGCTGTGCTGCTTTCAGACAGAGAGCAAGTATGTGTTTAAACAGTCTCTTTGAAGCTAAATGTGAAATGATTAAGTCCGCTTAGAAGTCTGCATGGATATCATGTGTGTGTTGCCGTGTGCGTGCACAGCCCTCTTTGAAGATAGCACTCTGGTACGAGCGGAGGAAGACCTTTACAGCAGCGCTAAGTGGAGGGTGCAGCACACTATAAAGATGGAAGATAAGTGTGTAAATGTGTGTGTGTGTATGTGTATGTGTGTGTGTGTGTGTGTGTGTGTGTGTATTTCAGGGAGGGCTTGACATGACTTGCAGGCCCGGTAGAGCTGACGCCAACCCCTTGTTTCTGGCTGTCTGTGTATGTTCTGAATGACAGCCCAGAGGCGGTGCATGTGTGTGTGTGTGTGTGTGTGTGGTTAGATGGGAAAAGAAACGTCTAATGTTTGATGGGAACCATCGCAAAAAAAAAGAAAAGAAAAGAGAGCTACTACAAAATCACCTCACACTCACATGAATCTTATCAGGGAAAATCTTGAGTGTGTTGTGTTTGGGAGTTTGTGTGTATCAAAGAGACTAAGAAGGGTTGTTGGCTAGTGTTTTTCTTTTCTTTTTTTTTTTCCTCGAACGTGAGTTATCCATCACCCAACATCCCCTGATTGATGATCATGCAAAGCTGGTTAATCTGTTCTGATATTAGATTTCTGCGTCTGCAGTTTGTCCCATTTAAGGTTGAAAAGAGTTCACATTTCCAGCTAGATCTGGAGGTGTTTTGCATTTCTGTGTGGAATAAATTAACAATTTGTTGCATGGCAATTAGCATGAAAAAGCAAGCAGCTCCTTTCCAGTCAATTTAACATCAAGCCATCTCCCAGTGCTTTTCTTAACCCCCTCTCCTCCTTTGCTCCGTCAACCCCTTAATTTTAGGGCAGGCATTGTGGGGAGGTGAAGCACAATGAGTTAGAGGAGCACTACTTTACAAGTGCATGGATATACCTTTAGTCATTATCAAAAGGCTGCAAGGTCTTCTATGCTCTAGTTTTCTTTTCAAAACACGAAGCTGACACAGGTGATGCATGGACAAAACCTTTTTTTTTACATTTTCAGACAGAAAAAGGACAATAAATCTGGTTAAGTGGAAGCCTAGCAGAATATTTATTTTTATATTCATGCATTTAGCAGAGTTTTTATCCAAAAATCTCACAATACCACAGTTTCTTGAAGCTATATTTTTTAAAATAAAGCATTTACGTCTGCTAACCAAACTCCTAAAGAATACCTTCTTTAAACTAACTTGCAAACAGTATGATTAATTTGTAGACTTTCAAATACTGAGAACAAAGTATTAATCAAAATCCTAATGACTTTTTTATTGATTCTGGCAAACCAGGATGAAGAGATATGAAGGTCAAGAGTGTGTTGGTAATAGAATAAATACCAAGTCCAAACATCTCATAATATTACTCAACCAACTGGTAATAACTGAACATAAATCAGTGATAAAACAGTTTTCTGGTCTAACTGCACTATCCAACCCCGTCTTCCTCCATGTTTATTGGATACTTTTGCTTTGTTAAACATATGAACACACACACGGGTTGTGTTTTCCTCCTGACTTGTTGAGCTGTCAGCAAGAGTAAACAAAATCTGTCCTTCCAGTTTCCTGAACCCAATAAAGAAACTCAGGATAAAGGTAAAGAAGGAGCTATTTGGCATTTATTGTAAATCTGGATCACCCTTTCTGTAAAATTGCAGAATTTGGGTGTTGACTATAGCTGTGCTCTATTTCCTAAATCAAAAAGCTTCGTTAGTGGATCTTTGCAAACCTTTCGTGTCACTCTAGAGACTAAAACAAATTTAATCAGCTCCAAAACTTTCACAAAACTTTAGACAATAGAGAAAATTAGATAAACAAATGTAGGCATAAATCAACACAAAATTAATTCCCAACTCAGTTGACTGCAAAGGAAGATTATTTTTCATTCTCGGATAGGAAGGAAAGACCTCCCAAAGAGCTTTTTTTTTTTGGTGGGGACAGAAAGGACCTGACCACTCAATCACTCCCAGCATCAAACAGAAACATGGACGGCTGGCCAGAAAGACACCTTTGGGCACACAAACACATCCAGAGGATGACCCAGACCTCCAACACTGAGTTAGCCGGGATCAGATCCACCAAGTCCATCCATCAATTCTGCAAAGTGAAAAATGACACCTGGAAGTGTATGATTATGCCTCTGGGCTTCCACACATCAATCAACGAGCACATGCACATTAAACACAGAGAAGACACACAAAAAAAAAGGTGAAAAATGAACGCTGGTGAATTAATCTCCTTGTCGCGGAGCCGTGTGAAGAGGAATGAACAGTGTTATTGGTGAAGAGAACAGAGATCACGGTCAGAGCAGAATTTAATCAAGGAGAGACTCCGAGGAAGTTTGTGAGCATGTGAGGGTGGTCGAATTCTCCTCTGTGGATGCGGCTGAAGAGCATCCGTCTCTGTTGGGCATCTTAAAAAAGCTGAGAGAAACTGGCTTAAAATGTGTAGCATAAGCTGCCTCTCTCTTTAGATCCTACTCTCCTCCTCTTCTTCTCGCCTTTTGACTCCTTTTCCATAAACATTCAGGCTTTCTGGAAAACAGATGCGAGTGGTTTTCTATTGGATGGATTATGAATTCTAATAATTTCGGTTCAGTTTGGTGGAGATGTCATTGTTACTACAGAAAAAGCGGGTACATCTGCTCAGGGACACTCCTTAACTGTTGACACATCCAGAATCACACCATTTGTTGTAAACAAGACCCCCCCGAGAGTTGTTCATGTCTCTCAGAGGAAAAAAAAAAGGAATATTGTCTTACTGATATCCCTCTTTAGTCCTTGTGAGGGATCCATGCTCATTTATTTGATCTAGCTCACACTTCCTATGCGAATCAAGGGAAGTAAAAGTTGGATGTTCGGTACTCTAGACATCTCCTCCTGAACTAATCTGGATTTGGCACTAAGTTTCCCAGGCATTAGCTGAGCTTTTCAGAAAAGCTCAGTTATTGTCAAAATAAAAGGAAGCCTCTCTACACGTGATTTCGTTATATCTTTGCTTTTTAATGGATTAAAGCAACTTAATTGTCAGCAGTTAAAAGAGACAAACTATAGCTGGAGGTGGAGAGGAAAAAACTAAATTTAAACAGCATAGATAAAAATGCAAGTTGAAAAATACGGCCCACAGCCTGATGTGTGTGTGTGTGTGTGTGTGTGTGTGTGAGAGAGAGAGAGGGAGACAGGGGGACACTGAATGAAAGCTTTTCATCCACCACACTTTCTAATCACAGTCTCGTTCTCTCTCACCCTGCATAATTCTCCTCCTCGCCTTTATAAATCTTTTCCACACCCCACCTCTTCCTCTCTTTCTGTAGGCAGAGACAGCAGATGTGTTGGCAGGTCAAACGACCTCTGTGATGTATGACTTAACAAACCCAGAGCATCCATCAACACCAGCCTAAGCTTGTGTGTGTGTGTGTGTGTGTCTGAGTGTGTGCATTCTGAATGAAGAGAGCACGCTACTCAAAAGTGCAATTTCATTTCAGATCCAGCCCAAAATGTGCTCAAAACCAACACTCAGCAGACCTCTTAACCCTTTTTTCCGCTCCTTATTCCATGTCTGGGTGCTGGTGTACATGTATATATGAATGTGAATGAAATGGTTGACTAGTTTAATTTCATAGGCCTGGATTTTGTCAGTCTCCTTCACAGATTGATAAGAGGCCTCCTCCTCTGACCCGTGTCTGTGCGTATACTTTTTAAGATGCATTCAGATTGTTGAAAATATGTTTGCCTTTAAAAAAAAAACAGCAAATACACAAGCTGTTGATCTCTAGACTTGTATGACTATGTTTAAAGGTCAGTTTTCTTTCCTACACTGACAAGAAAGTGACACGAACTCATTTGGGGGATAGTAAGAGAGGTGTTATTGATAAAAAATGTTTACAGAAATTCATTGATAATTCATTCGAAGTTCAGATGAATGGGAATCTTGAGATTTTATCAGAGCAACCCGAACAATTTTTTCCCGTCTCCGTTGCCAGAGTCGTCCGTCAGCCGGTGCTGACAGACTGCGGACGTGCCCTCTCAGTGCGGTAATTACAGGAAGCAGAGAAGAAGCTGCTTCAGGCACATCCTGGCACGAGGCTCACCTGGATGACTTCCCTCAACTGTAAAACAAGTTCGGCTCGCTTTCACGGTCAAATCTGAAGGGGCATGAAAAGACTAATCGCATAAAAAAAAGAAGGAGCAGCTTCCACACCAGGAAGCCCCACGTATATAGCTGTCGCACCTCTACGGGAGCATGGCGCACGGCGTGAAACCTTCCTGCCGTTTACCGTTCACAAACTCACCCCCCCTGCTCACAGTGAATACATTTGCGATACGTTTAGCGGCTTTTCTTTTGACTCTCTTGACTCTCCAGCTAATTGTCTCAGCGGGACAGCTGATCAAGATGGCTGCCAGAGCACCCCAGGGGGAGGGCGAGGGGGTTGGCAGCACAGGGAAATAAAATATTTCACCCACCCCTCTCCCCTGAGAAGTGCCAGGACTTTATTTCACTCCTTTCTCTCCGCTCTTTCTGTCTCAATGCCCTCAAAGTGATTGGAAAGCACACGACAATCTTTTTTTGTTGAGGTCCGATGGCGCGTGATAATGTGGTCATTATCATCGCCAAAGGAACAGGTTGAGGCTTAGACAGGGTTTCACTTGGGTCCTTTAAAGCACACACACACATACACAAGTACACACACTTTTCAGTGTGGGAAAAGAATGCTTCTTAAAGAGGGGGACAGCTGTTTGGGTGGTTTGTGAGGACGGTGATCAAGTTAAAGGAGGATGTCCTACTGTAAACTCCACCTGTGCACACGGCCATGCCTCAGGCTGTGGGGTCAAGCAGACGCCAGCGTGACAGTCTCTTGTTTTTTTTCCAGTTCACAGAGGTGTGCATTAATGTGTCTCCTGAAATAATGACTTTGCTAAACTAACTTGGTAAAGCACTGTCTAAATCTCTACTCTTAAGTTTACAGCTCCGACCTGCAATGGAGAGTTCACTATTTGGTGCTGTGCTGGAGATTAATGATATCCAGATAAAGAGGGGGACTCTAAAATCTAATCATTTCAGCACTCCAACAAGATCATACAGAAAACTTCCAGAAAAATATCTGGTTCATTGCATTATCTAGGAATCTAAATCTGAGATCTATCAATTCTGTTTGTTTTTTTACAGAGTTTCTTTGAAACATTAAATCTCAAGAAGTTGGGACACTGAGTTATACATGAAAATATGATACAATGATTTTCAAATCTTATTATCCAATATATAATGAACGAATAAACCCTAAAGTGTGAATGTGAGAAAGCTTTTAGTTTCAGAAAAAAAGTAGCTCATACTGAATTTGGAGACATTTCAAGACATTTCAGGCAGGACCATGCTATTATCTGGAGAACATCCCCTCTCCTTTGAACAGTCCACAAATGTCTAGGAACAGTGGGAAACAGGTGTTGGACCATGGACAATTGTTCTCTACTGCCAAATTCTTATCAGATTCTAAATTTCCAGAGCTCCGCCGTGTCTTTGCCATGTTTTGCATTTTATGATGTGTCAAATGTTTTTAGCAAATGACTGCATCTGTTTTTATTCACATCTATGCAGCATTGTAACTTTTTTGAATTGGAGTCTTATATTCAATTAGGCTCTTTGATGGAGTAAGCTGTTACTCTGTGCATAGCATCACCAAAAATAATCATGTGCACTATCAATCACATTATATAAATGGTATGTGAGAATGGAGATTTGATCAACTTATTCATGATACGTGTGTCCAGCTGACTTCACTGGTCCTGATCATAGAACAACGGGGATGAACTGAGGGCAGAGAAGCCATTAATACCAATCGAATGAGGAAACAGATTAAAAGCTGCCTGTTTTATTAAATTTGAAATTCAACATTCAGGCTTTTCGCTCATATATTTAGAGGTGGGAGATCATTCTAGGTTTCTCTGAGGTGTGTGGGTAATCATACTGGTTAACCATGCCTGATTAAATGGGAGGATTATCTACTTACTTATCTTTTCACATACAACTGATAAAGGCTAATTCTTCACACTAACACACTCAATGTCTGATTTAGACTTTGTGAACAAACAAGTTTTTTTCAGCGATTATTTAAAAGACCTTTGTTTTGTGTTAAAAGAGACCAAATTGTGTAGGCAGTGTTATTGCCCTCCCTTCCCACCCCCAGGGCAGACTGGAAACGCCCCATGGGCAGCACAGGGACAGCATCCCATTCATCAACTTCCCTCCATGTGACCTTAAAGCATCAGTAAAACTAATGAACTATATGTGTGATACTCTCTTTAAAAAAAAAACTAATCCTGTTTGGTTTGGCTTTTTTGTTTCCTTTATTTTTTCTGGTGGAAGCTGCCCACTTTGCTTGGCTCATGATGGTGTCCTGCACTGTCTGAGCTGTCACAACCTATTTTAAATGATGGGAAAAACTGGAAATGTTGCTATTGAGAAGTGAAGTGATGCTTTTTTTGGGGGCCAATTTTCAAAGCATCGCCGTAAGACGCTAACACCAGTGACTCTTTTCAAACTTCAAATTATGAGCATACTTGTTGCTACTTTGAAGCTACACTCGCTCGCGAGATTTGACGTGTGAGATTTACGAGGATCCCGAGCCGCAGATGTTTCGGGAGACGGTGGGTTCTGGTCTCTGATTGGTCGGCGGACTCTCAGCGGCACTTCAAAGCCGACAGGCAGCTACAACTTGTAAAGGAGTGTGAGACGAAACCCAGACCGATATCTTCCAGCTCCGCTCACCGTCCGGAGACCTGCTCACCGTCTGGAGACCTGCTCAGTCCATGGCTGCGCTGCTCGGGGTATGTTTTCGCTTTATATATGTCTGCTAGTTCGTTTATTGAAAAAAAAAACACAGGAGTCTTACTCCACCTGAGTAAGATGAAACGTTCACCTGTAGCCTGCTTTTAGTTGGTCTGCCTTCGCTAGCAGGGAAATGTTCATCCATGTTAACTCTGGAGCAGTTTGTTTTAAAAAGTCTGTTTCTTTTTCTCAGGTTGTCTCACAAGTTGAAGTAGAAAGAGGAGAATACCAGCTGGTTTTACTGTGCCTTTTAAAAATACAATTTAGGCTTATTCAGGGACAGTTGTGTCAGGGAATGAAAACTGGTGGTTTGAAGCACCGGAGTGGGTGGATGGTGTCTACATAACGCCGTAACGTGCTCCTGTCCTTGCTCCCCACAGGAGGAACCACGGTTCGGCAGCACCCCGCTGGCCATGCTGGCCGCCACCTGCAACAGAATCGGCGAGCACACCTCCTCCTGCTCCCCCGCCCTGTCCGACGGAGCCCCGGGATTTCTGAAGGGATTCTACCCGTGGAAGAGGGCCGCTCAGGGGAACGGTGGCCTGAACGCCTGCCTCGCTTCCTTCGGAGTTTCCTCTGGAGCCCACAGGGCCAACGGGGCCCCGCTGACGGAGGCTTCGGCCTCTTTCCCCTCCGCCGCCGGCTCCTCTCTGGGGAATGACTTTTCCATGTACCAGACCGTCGTGCCGTCACCGGACGGCAGCGCGCCCGACCCCGCGCACGCCCAGCGGCCGGTGTTTCTGAGCACGCTGCCCTCCTCCGTGGAGAGCATAGCGGGCATATATCAGAGGATGCACCCCTACGATTCGTGGTTCAAGCCCGTGGGCGAAGTGGGTAACGGGCCCCCGGCTTGGTGGGACATGGGCACCGGTTGGGCGGACTCGCAGAGCCCAGCCGGGTTGGCGCCCCCTCCGGGCGGCTACGGCAGCGAATACAGCCCCGCGTTCAGCGGCGGCGCATCCCAGCACCTGCTCCCCCCCACGCAGCACCTGTTCGACGGTTTCAGGCCACCCGTCCCCGCCCCGTACGCTGAGTCTGCGGCCACGCCGCCTCCGGCTCTGGCGGGAAGCCCGGCCGTTTCTCTTCCCGCGTCCTCGCGCCCCTCGTCCAGACGGTACTCCGGCAGGGCCACGTGCGACTGCCCGAACTGCCAGGAGGCGGACGGCCCGGGCCAGGAGGGCCCCGGCCCCCGGCGGAAGGCGGGGCTCCACAGCTGCCACATCCCGGGCTGCGGCAAAGTTTACGGCAAGACGTCCCACCTCAAGGCCCACCTGCGGTGGCACACCGGGGAGCGGCCGTTCGTCTGCAGCTGGCTCTTCTGCGGGAAACGCTTCACGCGCTCCGACGAGCTCCAGCGGCACGCGCGCACGCACACGGGGGAGAAGCGGTTCGAGTGCTCCGTGTGCCGGAAGCGGTTCATGCGCTCCGACCACCTCAGCAAGCACGTCCGGACGCACAGCCCGGAGGGCGCCGAGGACGGCGGGGAGCCGGGCCCGGGCAGAGGGGGCAGCGACACGGAGACCGGCGCCGGTGGCAGCCCGAGACTGTCGCCCGGAGTGCGCGTGCGTGATGGCTCCACGAACGCCCAGGAGCAGAGGACCGAGTGAGCAAAGCAACACACGAGCCAAGGGCATTTATTCACACTGACTCGTACTTTTTTGATAAATATACTGATTATCATTTCCTATATTTCTTTTTTTTTTCTTTACATCGTTTTCTTCCATACTGAAATAAATTAAATGGCACTTTATGGTTCACTCCATTTACGTAGTCTGTACTGTTCTTCTTACCTCATTTGATGTTCTCAGTTTTTTTTTCTTTTTTTCTTTTTTGCTTGAGAGGTTCTTTTATTCTGTGAAGACCGTTTTAATTTATTGTAAGAGTTATGTCTCTATTCTTTAAAATGTTCTTGACATCGTTTCATTGCTGTTTTATATGTAAGGTTACACTAGTGTTTCCTTTAAATGGTTCATTTGAAAGACTCTAAGCTCATAATATATGCCCGTAGCCTCTAGTCCTGAATGTACCTGGTGTCAATAAAACAAGATGATTTTTCCTTTTTCAAATGTTCTGTTACTGTTCCCTTAATACTTTTAAACTCTTTGTTCTTTTTAAAAGTTTAAGTGGTGTTTTTGCTCATGAAATGGTTTGCCTTTTCTGTGGACTGATTATAACTGAGTGTTCTAATTCTGAAAAAAAATACTGAAGAAAGCATTAGACTGTCGGGGCCTTAAGAACTGACGCGTGCTGCTGTTTCACACCCGTTGCAGCATTCGCCTGCAGCTGAATTCAGAACATTACTTCTGAGAATACTTAATTATTCCTTGAAAAAAAGTTTGAATTTCAAACCAATTTGTCAGGCTCATTTACCAAAAGTTTGATTCTATGTTCAAATCCCAGCAGAGAAGCTGGTCTGATCTGTGGTTCTACTCTCAGCTAACATCTCCACCTAGTGTTCAAAAACTGTCCTTCCACAGATTTTGACCAGACGAAGTACAGAAAGCATCAACAAGAGGTAAAAACTTAGTATAAACTTAATGGAGTATTGTTTGGTAATGACATTTTGTTCTGTCACAGAGGCCCTTTGGTTTTTTTTTAATATCACACCACAAAATGACCTGAGCAGTTATTGAAAAATCCTTTTTATTAGAATACAATAGTCACATTTAGTTACCGCAAAACTATCCAAGAAAAAGTGCAGTTCTTGCCCCCAACTTCAGTACCTGGTTAGATGAGATGATTAATAAGCTACCTTATTGCTGATTAACTCCCATGGTCTAAGACCTAAGACCACTAATCCCAATGGCTGACCATTAAAAAAAAAAAGCAGATCACTGAATGAAAACAGTCTAAAATGTAATCAAAATAAATTATCATTAGTGTTCCCGATTTACAGTAAAAGTAAAGCAAAGGGAGCAGCTAGTGCCGTTAACACTGTGAATAAAAATCCAAAACAGGAGCAGGAGTGGGTGGGTCAAAGTCTCACGACCTGCCATGCCTTTGGAACTGGATTCAAGTTCACAAAGATGGTGCAGAGGGAAATTAAACCTCTGATCTCACATCCCTCCGAGCTGATTCGTACCTTAAAGCATCAAGTTGTGTGGATAGTTCATAAAACAGATGATTCATTGTTTGTAGGTTCATATTCTAAACACAAATCTCAGCCTTTCCAGTGTTCCGGTAGATTTCTTACATTAGCGTCAAACGTACACTTGTATCTTTTAATGCCCAACTGTAACATTTCAGATTGCTTACAGTGCTCTCCTGTCCCAGAGACTCCAAAGATTTCAGTAGTATAATGCAACATTTCTAGTGCAAGTCTAAAACAAGTTAAACAGGCAGTCACATGAAAAAACAGACTCATTTATGCCACTTAATTTAAAATGCAGCTGATTGTATAACATAAAAAGGAATAAAATAAAACACTGAAAAGAGCCTTAAGCAACATCTTACCTAAAAAAGTAATAAAATACAGGCATATGGAGTCATTGGTACACAAGGCATTTTATCTGAGGTCACTAATGTGTATTATCAATCCAATCCATCCTCCCAACGCGGCCTATCCCAGCTGGCAATGGGTGAGGGGTGGGGTACACCAGTCCATCACAGGGCCAGATAGATACAAACAACCCCACGCACACGTTCACGTTCACTCCTGGGGGCAATTTGGAGCGAGCAGTTACTGTCCAATTAATCTGACATGCATGTTTTTGGACAGTGGGAGGAAGCCGGAGTACCTGGAGAGAAAACCACACAGACACGGGGAGAACATGCAAACTCCACACAGAAGGGTCCCAGTCTCAAACCCGGAACCCTCGGGCTGCGAGGTGCCAGTGCTAACCCCCACACCACCATGCAGGGCTAATTTTATATCATATCTGTGTATATGTATACTGTATGAGAGAAAATGTTGTACAGTATGTTGACCACATGGGGGCAGTCTAAGACAGGGAGACAATGAGTGGGTTGAACAAACTCCATGAGGCATGAACAAAATGTAGTGTTTTCACTGTAAAATCATAAATAGAAAGCATACAATCACCAAACACACATTCACACGCATCCGCACACGTACATAAGTTAGAGCAGGACTCGCTGCATGGCTAAAAAAAAGCAAAGAATGATCAGCCTTTACCCTGTAGAAGAAGTAGCCTCCCTGCTGCTACAGAGGAAGAAGAGGTGTGTGTGGGGCGGGGGGGGACTTGTGCTCTTTGTTTCAACTCCGTTTCCAGGATACTGGCCGTGTTAGTTAAACAGTTAATCATTTGGTCTGTTCGTTTCGCCATTATGATTCCATGGAGGTTTCCAGGTTTACCATCATTAGAGTCTCCACATGCAGTTTGCTGATTTCTTATGGCTGACAAGCAGAAAAGAAGTTTTCAGTCCAGCTCTCTTTCTGTGTGTATCTGCCACCTTCCTTCAGACGTTGGCCCTCGCCATTGTTTAGAATCGCCAAGGGTCATCAAGGGGCATCTTGGGGACCTGGATGTGCATCTCCACAGAGCGGTCAGGTGGACGGTCCCTCCTGTAGGTAACCGTTTTCTCATTGGTTGTTGGTATGTATGACAAATCCTGGAGAGTAACAAACGTTGGGTCAGTTGTGGTCACACAGGGAGAAGTTTGTGAGTCCACTGATATCCACAAACACAATGAAACCTCAAACCTGAGTATTTGGTGTTTGACTCAACTGACTTCTGAGTCCATAATAAAAGAAAAATGCAGCTATGAAACCTCCCTGTAGGTGCTTCAGACAGTTTTGATCATAGCTTTTCTAACTCCGATTATCAACACGACATCACGTACAGAATTAGCCTAAAAACCTTGAATGAGAAAATGTGAAGGAATGTTGGGCCTGACTACTGCTGCTATTATTGATATTGCCACCAACCGGACATGTATGACAGGAATGTGTGAGAAAATATTATCTAATCAAACAAAGGGAATGTCAGCCAGCGTCCCGACTTCAAAGTCTCAAAAGACATTTTTATAGACTGTAACATTTAAAATAAGTGGGAATATTCCTTTGAAAGCAGCAGCCTTTTTAGATCGACATAACACGTTTTCAGTTTCCATTTGTGATGTTATATAACAAAGAGGTGGGAGCACATCACCAACACACGGCCAGTAGTGTGTGTTAAATCTCCCCAGAGTGTATAACGTTACAAATTAAATATCAGAAGGGATTTGTAACCGATATACTATTTCAAATGTTATCATAACGGATGCATCAATTTTGAAAAGTCTGTGGTATGAAATTTCACACAGGGGATCAGTAGTTATGTCCTAAACTATAAATGAGATGCAGTGTGGAGCATTCTTAGCGTCCACATCCCAGTAACACCCCCGTCCACTCATGCATCCACAAATTCCCACCCACTTATTCTCCTCAAAGGTGCTGTATGTCACAGTGAGGTCAAAAATCTGGAAACTTTAGATAGTGACCTGGGAGTTGAGAGGAAATGTAAAACACAGCTGTACTTCTAGGAAACGGAATCGCATTTCTCACTCCTGGTTTCAGTGGATATTATTCTTAGCCGCTCACTCTTAAGAAAGGCGGCCTCCCTAAAGTGCCTGAGAGCTCCAGGGACAGCAAACCTCCCCTTAATTAAAGTTGTGCTGTGTTGATGAGAAAAGCTAACCTTTCCAGTGCAATGGTAGACTCCCTCCTCAGCGGCACCCCCTGGTGACCCGCTCCTCTTCTGCAGCACCAGCCGAGACACAGCCACCACCACCAGCCCGCACAGCACCGTCAGGGCACACACACTCAGGAACGTGCCCGCCAGCCGGCCGCTGCTCACACGCCCTGTGAACACACACACACACAAATGGTTTCACTATATGGAGCTGTGATCACTTCTATGTTGAATGGCCAAAAAGATCAGAAGAGTAAATAACACAGAATTCTCAACACACTTTTGACCAAATTCAAATTGTACACATCCATTACAGTTACGGTGTAAAACACATGTAGTTACCTAAAGGTGTAGAAACTGAGAAATATGGCTTAATAGTCAGATTGGTGACTTCAAAATGTTTTTTTTTAGTTTTGTTGTAGCTGTCATTCGGCAAAAGGTTTTCAAAAGAAGTCCAAAGTTCACATAAATGGAACACATTGACTCCCACACAGAGCTTTGGTCATGCGCTGCCTTAAATGCCTCGTTTGAAGTCCAGGCCTTTCTTCCTTTTTTTAAAATATGTCAGCATGAAACACATTTGCATACCACTAAAGGTCAGTTCCGTAAATCCTGAGAGTGAGCAACTGCTCTAAACAGAGCAACGAGAACCTAAAAAGTCACAGAAACCAAACCTTAAAACAAGAAAACAAGAAAAAACCTCGCGGAGAGAGCCTCCCCAATAAATTTGGAAAGTCATGATAGCTGTCGTATGTGGGCGTGTTCCGTTTAGGGGTTTTAGTCCCTGATACCGATCGTCATAATTTTCCAATAAAGTATCTGTGTCAATCCCATATTTTCATTGTGCCAAACCCTAAACCACAAGTGCCATGTACATATTGGACATCTCAGTAGCAGTACAAGCCAGAGCTTATGACACTTAGAGGCATTTTCTGAATCATTTAGACAGATTGACAGTGAGTATCGTACCTCTGTCTGTGCACACACAATTGTGTCAAGGGGGGGGGGTGCTGAAGCCTCAACTGGCTATTTATCTGCTGGGGAGCATGTGTGGATGACGCGCTGATGGCTCGACACAAAGAGCCCAAAGAGCCCTCTGACATTTTGTAACGGCGTTACCACGGAGACCGGGCTTCTGCTGAACCCGGGGAGGAGTGGGCGTGAGCGGGAAGAGAGTGTCCCGCCGGGCGGAGGGGGGCACGAGGGGAGCCTTGGAGGGATGCTGGGGTTGAGGTGTGGGGGGGGGGTTAGACGCACAATGAACAGCGCTGTTCCAAAACATTCAGAGGGCGGGGACGGACTGTAACACTTGGACGTGCAACACTTTGTGCGCGCGCGCGTGTGTCACCAGGGGCGAGCGCGTGCACGCTGGTGTTTGAGTGAAACCGAGAAAAAAGGGAGCTGGGAACTGCGAGTGATCAGGAGGATGTAAAATCCAGCTGTGACACTGACAACGCACATCGGGGTCAACGGATGTGACCCCACTGGACACGTGTGTGTGTGTGTGTGTGTGTGCGTGTGTGTGCTCGTCTACGTCAGGCCCGGTCCTGTGCACATGTGAGGCTGGATCTGACCAAACCCAAAAGTGACAGCTGTCACTAATGTCTGAATCTGCATGTTAAAGACCCCCCAACACCACGATGAGGCTGGAGAAACATCCATCCATCCATCCGGGTTTAATACCCTCTTCCCATTAATATTTAATAGCATCCTTCTACAGACTTATGGAGACAATCCATGGCCAGAAGGATGACATAATCTCTCCAGTGACTTATGGACATGACTCAAAAACCTCCAAGAGATATGACTAGGAGGCATCCTAACCAAATACTAAAATCAATTTAAATCGCCCAACCTCGCGGTACACCATTGGAAGTCTGGTTTAGCCACTTGGAACTACAAACTCATTATTTCCCAAAGCCTGTGACCGTAGGTGAGAACTGAAACGAATGTTGTAAATTAAAACCTTAACCCTTTCAGCCGAGGTTCCTGTCTACAACGGTATGCAAACGTCTTTACAGGTGACGAAAGCCACTCTGTTAGACTATCACCCACTCAAACCTTAAATGCTTTTCAGCCACATCCTGAGTTACAGCAAATCGTACGAAAAGTTCAGAGCCGTGACCTGAGGATTTTGAGAGGTTGACTTTCATGTGGTCCATTTCACACTCAGATTGAAACCTCTTCATCCACAAAATTCAGAGCTGCAACCCTAATCCAGTAATTCCACCCTTCCATCGTCATCAATTCAAGGTCTTTGCAATATAATAATATAATAATACTTCCCTGAATGGAGAGAACATTGCACAAGGTTACCCAGACTCTGCAGTGACAAAAGTGTACTCTAATTAAAGCTAAAGATGGAAAATGTGACATTTTTTGGACCAGGGAGCTGAACTGAGACTGAATGTTAAGTTTGTATTTATTATTTGGCTGAAAAACGTTCTCTGAAACAGCAAGGAATGTAAAAGAGAGACAACTGTATGCAGCCATGTTTATCCTAATAATATTAAAGGTTAGTGTTGTGTTTAACGGTGGTCAAGTTTGCAAAAGATTGTCAAAAAATACAGCTTTGTGACACAGTTCTCAATGGATCTCAGTCAGAAAAAAAAAGTAGACGTTTGTAAAGACCAAATGCCAGAATCTCGCATGGTTCCAATTTCCCAGATCGACATCTGCCTCCACCCGCATATCTCAATCCTGGAATCAGCCCATTTCCCATAATTATCTTCAAGTTAAATCCAGATGAGACACATACACATTAGCTAATGACAGACTAGATCCGTCTCATGCGCTTATTATTTTGTTTGTCATACTGGTTGTTATCAGTAGGTGGTCTTTCAGTCTGCGATGGACTGGGGACTTGTCCTAGGTATAACCTGCCATTGGGTGGATGTATGGTCTTTCAATGTTGTTCTCGATCTTACACTGAAGATTTTCTGACAACTCAAGAATTAGTCAATCTTCAAAATGAATCCCCACAGTATTTAATAGCACACTTCTGCTAAATGTACCTGTCACAATATCCACGTTGCCGATCAGTGGTGCACAGGTGTTGTTACAGTACTCTTTTTCTTTTTGAGAGAGACCATGGGAGTGATGGCAGGCCACACTCTTACTGAAGAAGAGAGAAGAGACACACAGAAACAACAAGTTACAACAGCATCAGATCCACACGCAGGTAAAGAGTTGTTTGATCTTCCATTATCAGTCCCAGTAGGAAATAGGAAATATGCACCAGAGGGGATGGTGGAGGCTTTGGCAAGTTGGACACTTCTCGCAGAAGTTTCCGGACAGTTTAGGGTCGTCACACACACACTTGCCGCACAGACACCTGCCCTGGCCGCTGCAAAGCAAGCCGCCCGGTGACCGACAGGTTGCTGTGGACGTGGGACAGCCACAGCTGTGCCCCGTCCATCCGTTCTTGCACACACACTCTCCTAACACACAGTCACCTTGGCCTGAAAAGAATGAAGGAAAAACGTATTAAAAAGCCACAATTTGTTGAGATATTTGTAACCAAAAAGGTCAGAAACTTTGTCTTACCTCCACATAGTAAGTCCCCCTCATATGGGCAAGAGAAGTCATCTTTTTCACAGTATTTTCCGTATATTATCCCAAGTTTGCTGGTCTCACACGCACACCTCCCGCATTCACAAACTCCCTGACCGCTGCAGTCCACGTCTGACCCGTTGGGCCTGCAGCTCTTGTTCGGGTCACTTTTGGAGTCCTTGGCTGGAAAGGGTCTGTGCTGCTGACCAGCCCCGGGCTGGGGGTCTCTGCAGGGCGGCTGGACCTGCTCGGAGCACCGTCCCAGCGCTCCACAACGGCAGCTACATTTGGAGCGAATCCTGATGACGATGGACTCGTTGTAACCCACGGGGCGGACCGTGACCAAAACATCTTCATCTTTACCATCTTCAGCACAGGAGTGCTGGCCAACCGTGATGTTGAAGTACACCTAAATGGAAAAATAACATAAACGGTGTGGTCAGTCCATCCTGTTTTAGCTTAGTTCTTGAAGAAGTACTAATTTTGAATTTCCCATAATACATCTCAGCCTCTGTGTTACTTTATGTTTTGTGAAGAATTCTGATTGATTATGATTCATTAATTATGATTAATGAATACAAATCCATCCATCCATCTATCATCTAACAATGCTGCGTTGTGGCTGTCAGCCTGCTGCCTTCTGTTTAGTACCAAGGGCTTTTACATATTCACAGAATGTACAGAAATAATTCCTGTACATGAACATCTACATGTAAAGCCTAAAGGAATTATACAATCTAAGTAATCTCTCGTTGCGTAATTATGACGTCCTGCAGAGTTGGGTAAAGAGTCAGATTCTAAAGACTGAATTTGAATAATTATCCTGTTGATGTGGAAAACAGCGCATACCACAGACAAGCCTTTCCGTTGATTTTTATCACTATTCTGGTAAATTTCAGGACTTTCCATAATTCATTCTAATCCGCCCATGGATTAAAGGGCTGAGATTTAGTCTGTTTTCACAATAGAGGAACTATAGAGCAGTGATTTAGGATCTTGGTGTTCAGCAAAGAGCACCAAAAGGTTACAGTGGAGAGAAATCCCTTAAAGAGAAAGGGGTTGAATAAAATAGCAGTATTTCCAAATGAATAAAGAATGTTTTGTGCCTTTTTTCCCCTCCAGTGGTTGTCCCACTGACATTGTTAAAAACACAAATGAGAAAAAATACGCAGATTGTAAAGATAACTTTCCATATAATGTAAGGTTTTACTTCTGTTGGATAACGGAACAGGCGTCAAAGCAAGGAACATCCAATGGCCTATTTCTAAATATAAATGTCCCCTTTGTTTGCATCAAGGGGGTTAGAGAAGGGAAGGTAACAAATTTAGATCACATGAAAATGTTTGCCCGTTAAATACAGGCTATAATCCGCTCACTTTGGATTATTTGCCAAATCTTCTCTGTCACGTAAAGCTCTCTGCGATCAGTTTGTGTAAGGTGTGTTTGTCATGTCAGAGTACTTCTAATAATAATAGCTCTTCTGTGAAAACTCTGGACTCTTTCTGCTTAGACGATTCTTGTACAATATTATTCACGCCCGCCGTTTTTTGCGTTTACCGTCTGATTTGGCCGCACCCCCGAGCAACCCTGGCCTTTGGCGGTGGCTCCATCGGGACAGCCGGGGGACACGGACACCCAGTACCTGCTGACCGCCTTGTCCTCCACCGAAACTGAGACCACCACCTCCGACAGCAACTTCTGAGCAGAGACAGCAAACAGGAATGAAAAAGTATTACTTTTGGTGCCTGGGAGAGTTCCCCAACATAGTGTGCTGACTCATACCAGAAAATAAAACTGTGGGGATAAAGAGTCCAGTAATTAAAGCTACTACATGTGACCATAAAGCAGTTGTTGTTGTCCTTTCTTTTTCTTTTACTTTCATTCTTAAACACAGGGGATTCATAGGGACAAGGAGGTGGACCCAAAAATAGCATCTTTGTCTTCGTCCCTGATTAGGACACATGGTTTCCGCGGGGATCCGATGCCTATTATAATGGCGGCTTCTGTTTCGGGCTCCGCTGCTTATGTGTGAGTGTGTGTCGTGCTCGTACGCGTAGCTGCGCACCCAGATCTGTGGATTCGGCAGATTCTCGAGGCAAACAATGGAGCACTGTGCCGGAGGCAAGATTATAGCCCCGAGTTCTGCCAACTGAGCTAACCCCCGGTCTCACACAAACACCGGCCGGCACACACAAGTCCGACACCTCCTTAACCCCCTGCTCTCGTCCGTGCTATTCTGTTTCATCACAGCAACAACAACAACACAACTTTAAAACCTATCGTTGAGGAAAATGCCGATTGGATTTGGAGTTTCTGTAGTCAGAAATATGACAGCACAGATAGTAAAGCCCTCTCTGCAAACAGGAATTCGCTAGTCATCCGACATGATTAAACAGATCAAAAACCCCGGACTAATGCTTCATCACCTTCAGAGGAAGGAATGCGTGGGCTTCCTTTGTCCCTGTCTCACTCAAGAAAAAAATAGCAAGGCACAGAGGGAGGACTGAGAAGCCCCAAAGAGAAAGGATGAGTTAGTACCTTGTATGCATCAACCACCAGCTCTATGAGGCTTTGAGCCTGGAAGAGGCCCAACTTTCCCAAGTAGGAACCAGGTAGAAGGTGAGCCAACTCCTAGCGGGGAAAAAGAGGGATGAAAGGTGGTTTTTTAAACTGCAAACACAAATAGTGCTAAGTGCTTACTGACGTCCTCTCTCTGTCAAACTGCCGCAAGGGCACACATCTCACAAATTACCTCGTACCACTGGTATTGCTGCTTCTCAACAGCAAAGATGGAGTAGATATAGTTTTCAAGCAGCTTGTCGGACAACTGACCCAGAGTGGGGTGGTCCTGAAAAAGAAGCAGGGAGAGATAGAAATTTTGCATTTCTTTAAGTTTCCATCTAAAACTGAAGGACAGCGTGGGTGAATTCAGAACCGGCAAACTCTCTCACCATCTTGGTACTTCCAGCATAGACGTTTTTGTCCAGGTGACACAAGCCGTCGTGCGGCACCACGATCCCCGCCAGCCGGCTGTCCAGGGCGAGGTGGGACGGCTGGTCGGTCATCAGCAGCAGGAGGCGCTTTGCGTCTGCCCGCCACCCAACCTCATCCTAAAAGAAGAATGATAACAATAAGCTGGGATGTTACGGTGTGTTCAGACAGATATTTTCAATGAAATTGAACAACAAAAATTTTTAGAATAAATGTTCCGAAAAAGGTATGTTTTGGAATACTGATTATTTTTATTTTATATATATGTATATCTACATATATATCTATATCTATCTCTCTCTCTCTCTATATATATATATGAGACGATTTTTACATATATACAGTATATATATGTAAAAAATCGTCTCAATCTCATACAATTATGTCTTTTTTCTGATTCAATGCCAGCTTTTATGGGCCAGAGCCAATTTCTGATACACTGCAGGGCAGTTTAAAGCTGTCCTGTTAGCTCGAAAACATACAGCATACATGTCAAAGAAGAGAAATCACATCCAGCTTGTTTATGGCTCATAGTTCATAAGTCAGGCTCCTTGATGGGACGGGCTGGCATGAGCCCACACCACATGGATCCCTTGTACCACTGATGGAGACTGATACCAATAGGTGCTGGGGAGTGTTTTCTAATATAAATGGTCACCAATTTAAAAAAAAAAAAAAAAAAAACTATTGACATGTTGTCTTCAACTCCATTTTTCTTTTTTAGTTTTTTTTTACAGATTTCCAATTGACATTCTGTTTTTATTTACGTTTCACTCAGCATCCCAAACTTCTTGGATGCTGGTTTGTTTTGGAACCAAAAGCAACCACAGATCTGCTTCTTGACTCTGATTTTGGGGAGCAGTTTCTAAAATCCCCACTTGTCCCTCTCTCTTAAATCACTACTTATTAACATGCGAAGCAACTGATGTGGAAAAGCGTGCGTGCTTCACATCTTAAAGATTTAGTGCGGTGAAAAGTGCGGTGAAAGAAAAATGCGCACTCGAACATCTGACTCAGCTGAACTATATTAGTTTCCACGATGATCAGGTTTTGCTGCAATGCCAAATTAAAGGCAAAAGCAGCAGAAGTGACTCTATCAGCCAGACTGTCTCCTTCATGCCTGTGAGTCATCATCTAGTGTGAGAAAACGGGAGCATGTGTATGCGTGCGTATTTAAGGAAACTTCATGAGCTTAAAACAAAATGTGACATAATGGAGAGTCTATTTCTGGACTTTATCACCAGTGTGGTGATTCCCTGAGAACTGGCTACTCTTGGACCCCTTGCATGGAGTGATTCACATACCTCCTGCAGCTACAGTGTAAGCAGCCGTTACGCGGTCCATGTGTGTGTGAGCCATAGTCCAGCCGTGGTGTCACTACTTAATGGCATTCCGATGGAAACAAGCATAGCTGATTCAGAGGGCTTCCATTATCCCCCGAACTGCAGATGCAGGACGGAGTGACCCATTCACCTGGCAGACGGCCGCCTGCAGCATGGCGTCCAGTCCCCCTTCCGGCGTGTCCATGTTCCCGGAGATGCCCTGCCGCTTGATCACGCGCGTGAACTCGCTCATGTTGCCCGTCATGCTGAGGACGTGGTGGAAACCGTGGGCCGGAAGACAGCTGATCCCGTAATCGCTGGCGATGAAGACAAAATAGAGAAAATTCAAACATTCAGGGATGTCGAACTCATCAACTGATGAGCATCTATATTAATCACAGAACAGGGGCTGGAACAGGATATCCTCCGGGTTTGCTTTAATTCATGCCAAGAAAATGATGACATGAGGGATTTATGCTATTAATGTGATCAAGATTAATTATGCTTTTTTTTAGAATAAGAAGTACGGTCACTAAACTTGGTGACTTACCTGCAGGGATTGTTTATCTTAGTGGGATGGACATTGATGTAGGGGGAAACGGGCTTGTCCACAAACGAGCCGAAACCCACCCAGAGGTCCGGGGTGTGCTCCGTCATGCGGAGGGACAGGGCCACCCCCACCGTCTTCAGCTGCACCACAAACAGGCACCGCGTTTACAATTCCAAAAGAGAAATAACCATACTCAAATCAAATAAATAAAGAGACGATGAATGGGGGAAAATGGAAAATCATCCATATGTTGTTGTTCTTCATCTCTTAAGAAATCAGACTAACGACTGAACCTTTATCAAATACAAATATTTGTTGTCATACACCTCTCAAACTTACTTTTGGGTGAGATTTGTCTTTCAAAAAAGGTGATGTGATGATTCAGAGTGAAACATCTTGGCTATTACTCATGTCTCCCCTGAAGAAAAAGCTGCTAAATACATCTGACTGATAGCTGAGTGTCTCAACACTTACGTGATCGAGGTTGTCCTGCATAGAAGCCGACACGTCCACCAGGTAGTACAGATCCACAGGATAACGCTCTAACTGCTTCACAGCCACGATGAAACTGGCCTCTGAACCTACAAAGAAAATAATCCACAAAGAGACATTAATGGTGAACTTAATCTCTTTTTTTTTTTCCCGATGAGAAAGCCGACCGGGTCGTCTACCTGGTCTGAGGGTGATGCTTATTTCCTTTGGGGACACTTGTGTGCTGCTTAGGGTGGCGTCCACCTCCACCTTGACCTCCGACTGCTCCATGAACTCCCGCTCGCAGCCTCTCCTGAGCAGATTCTCGGCCAGGTCACAGCGATGGCTCGGCTCAGCCCCGTGCAGGAAATCCTGGATATTACGTTTAAAAGGCTCAGTTTATTCCTTAAGTGGAACGTTCACTGAACACAGTTTGTCTGGAATATGACATTTTATTTCCCTCTACACATGTTCAAAGTTAGGCAGGGGCAGGTTAACGATCAACTCGCTGTAATCATTTTAGGACCTTTGGCATGTGAAAAATACAAGGACAAAGCTCTCCCTTAGAAAGCCTTTGGATTAATCAAACAAAAGAAAACCCACTTTCGAGATTACTCACTCCACTTTCCGTTTCTGTTTAATGTCCTTTCATGATGCTTAACTGATTTTTCATGGAAGTACTGAAAGCATCGGATCGGGTTTCTTCATCCATATTCATTTTCAAAAACTCTGAGAGGAGGCAAATAATATTTCTGGATGACAATTGAATATAGGATTACATTATTTGGAGGTTGTAGCTAACTCTCTGTGACTCAAACAGAGCAACAGCATCATGCCCTGTGGCTTAGGAGTGGATTAGTGACCTTTGTTACTGGAGCTTGTGAGAAAGCCAAACAGTAATACAGAACAGGAGCCCCAGAGGCATAAAATTTGACTATTAAATGTGCAGATTCACACTGAATTGTTCATTTCTCATAGATCTGGTTTAAAGAGTTTGTCAATTGGCAAACGAAAAAAAATAAATCTGACAGACAGGTTGTAGAATAACATCAACCAAAAATAAAACTCTAGGGATTTCTGTCAGTTTTCAGACAGAGAAACCACTAGAGCGAAGCAGCAGACAGTCTGCAACGCGACCTGAGATTGTAACCGAATATTTGACCGTGACCTCGGCCTGAGAGCAAGACGGACCTCTGTTTGTTTTCCGTCATCCCAGTGGCGATCACTGGACCGGTAACAGCTCTAAATACCAGAGAGTTTCAGACTGACTGACTTTCCTGGGACTTTCCTGACAGATTTTCGCCCCTTTTGGAAACGCGCTCTTACGTGGACATGCATATTCACGAGAACTGTTGCAGCTTTGTTTTCGCTGCTCGCTCGAGCGTGACTGTGTGAGTTTGTGTGTGTGGGAGATTCCGGAGGTGACGTTGGAAAGTGGAGGGCCCACTGGGTGGGAAAGCACCTGAAATCTGTCACACACACACACTGGTCCACAGTCTGCTCTGATCAGTGTGATGTCACACATGTGTTTGTGTGTGTGTGTGTGTGTGTGGTAACTGGTGCAGCATTGAGGGGGCATTTCAGTTTGTCAATGCAGATCCAGGGGTGTAGGGGGGGGGCTTTTCATGACAGCACACAGATACAGACTAACACAGATGCAGTGATAAGGGGGAACGTGTAGACCAAACACAGAGGGACGGAGCTGCTCTGCCTCTGGGAAAACACGCGTGGAGACACTCACACACGGGCTGACACACTCATAACAGATCATAACGCAGACCGTTAAGCTCCAACATACACATTATCTTCTCATTTGCGGATGCCACGAGAGCTTTGGTGCGTGTCATCTGAGGAATGCTGCTGTACGTCTACCACGTTCCCAGTGTTTGCTTTTTTTCCCCCTTTTTTTTTTTTTTTACTCATCGCCCTTGTGCACATTCCTACCTCCTTGAAACACCAGGCGCATTGTGGCCCACGTCGGATGCAGTCTGAGCAAGAGCCGGCGCCGGGGGACCGACACACACTGGCACCTGGAGGAGGGAGGAGAGAGGAGATAGAGAGGGATCTGCGATTAGCATATGAAAGAATATGTGTGTCAACACCCATTTGCCATGCGGCAGAGCCCCCCCGAGGACACGGAGATCTCACGCGCACGTTTGATGATGAAAAGCACCACTTAGCATCTCATGAGAGGCCGTTCAGCACATATTAGTGAGCGTAAAGCGGCGTGGGAACAGGTGCCCAGAGTGCTGCAATCCGGCCTTTTCCAGACGTCCTCACACAGGCAGGAGGGGGAACTCTTAGATCTAAATCAATGAATGGCCGCTTCCCGTTCAGGTACGCGGTAATGGAGTGTCACCGGACCGGCTTGCTTTCAACAATATTCTCAGAGAAACTTCCAGGGAGAAAGGCAGACCAATAGGGTGACAGGAGGGACAACATGCACCTCAGGCTTTCCTGTAATGGGATTAACGATTTCTTGAAGTAATTCATCCTAGAAAAAAATCCAATTTCCCAGAGCCATTTCAGTGAGGTACAGAGCGAGAATCTAGGACAGATAAAGGCTGCAATTCTAAGCACCACTAACAGTCCAATTATCGGCCCGCTCTGACCCAATTAGCACTCTGACCTCTGTTAAAAGCTCCAACAAACTCTATTTCAAAATCACTGATGGACTTGCTGAAAGAGTTAAATGTAAGAGATGACAGTGCTGAGTTCCCTGTCCTAGTTTAGGTATTTCCCCTCTTAAATTGGCGGGTTCCCTGGTGGCAAGGTGAATCCTATCATTTGAGGCTGAATGTCAGCACACTTTGGCAGCTGGATCCTTTTAGGGAAGCCGGTTCTCCTCAAGGGATTTGTCAAGTTTTCCTATGTGTGGATTCCAGATTCAGATTAAAAAAAATAAAAATAAATCAGTCAGGGTGACCTCAATTCAAGCAAGTTATACAGACCCAGTTCAGGATTCAGACCTGTCTTTAATACATTTATGATTAGCCATGTTGTGGTGCACCATGCTGCTCTATGCTTCCTGTGCCAACCTAAAAACTCAAAACCTGTTCTTCTTATTCTAATTCGAATCTGTATAAGGGAAACATATACTTTGGTTTTTGTCTGTAAAGATCGGATGGTGCCGGTTTGCTCATTGTGCGTGGGTATTATTATGTCATTGGCCCTAATGAGCCTTCACTCACCGGCTTGGGAAGCTTCTGCGCACACGGCGAGCACCACGCAGCCGAGCAGGACCCCCAGAGGAGCGCCGCTGCCTCCTGTCCGGCGCCGGGAAGTCATCCTACCCGCTCCGGGAGGGACGCAGCTCCGGGAGAGACAGGCGAGCGGAGACGGAACGGCTATCCGAGACGCACCGAACGAACAACAGCCGGGAGTGCGGGACCGAGCCGCGGGACATTGTCGTGCGCCCAAAAAAACCCCTCTCTAATCCCGGATAGGTTGCCTGCTCACATCCCCCCGGGTCAAATGAGCTTACGAGCGCGCTCCCCCGCGAACGGCGAGAAAAGGTGAAGCAATCGTTGGACCGCGGCGTCTGGGAGCGCCTCCATCTATTTCCAGGTGTTCCCAGCGTGCCTCTCCGACAATGGACCCCCCCCACACCACACCACACCACCCCAAACCCACCCCCACCCACCCACCCCTCCACACCCCCACCCCGCTCCTCTCAAAACTGATGGGAAAGTCTCATCCCGGGGACGTTGGAAGAGCAAACGCGCGCGCGCGGGGCACCGGTCAGCGGCGCGTTTCGCCCGCGCGCTCCGGCGTGCCGAGGGGACGCATCACGCACCAGATCCGGGAGGATGACGACGGGGCTTCAACGCTTGTTCTCTGAGTCAGACAGGCCGGCTCCATGGCAACGACGCGCTCCGTTCCCCGCTGTATCAGAGTTAGAGAGGGAGGGAAGAGAAACAAAAAAGGAGAGAGAGAGAGAGAGAGAGAGGGTGGTGGAGAGAGAGAGGGGGGGGGAGCATAAAGTGCTTACTACAAGGAGTTGTGATGTGGTGCATTCCAGCTGAACCGTGGCCTTGAATTGAACACTGGTGTTTATATAGCTTCTTAAGGGAGCCGTTTAGAAGCACTGAGGGCTCCTGTTTTGGGGAGACCTAAAGCCCTCAGTGTGGATGGATGATGGTGTGGTGTTCTTGCAGTGGGGTTCACAGGCTGGTGCTACAGGCTGGAGGAAGGGGGGCCTGAGTCCATTGTGCACAGATTCCAATGACATGGAGTAACCTTTTCCCTGAGCCTGGGCCAGCCAGATCCTCACTGAACAGCTCAGCATTCGGAACCCCGAAGAAAACACCGTGGACAATAACTTGTTCATCTGTGGCATGTTCACCGCTCGTCTCTTTTTTAGAGGCCGGCCGGATTAGAACGGACGTGTTTGACTTGGCACGGGGTCCCGGGCGGGGATTAGGACTACGACAGCGCACACGGCAGCCAGCTCACCCCCTTTATCTGCCGCGTTTGACCCCGGCCGTTCCCCAGGAGCCCCGAGCCCAGCCCCTCATTCATTCATTTGTCAAATGAGGATTTTTTGAAAGGGGGGGTAGCCGAACACCTCCCCATTCATACGCACAGCAGTCACTCTCAATTATGATAATGATGGAAAACACACACCACACTGTTTTCCAAGTGTGTGAAACATCTCCGAAAACCCGTAGGCCCTCTCAATAGAGGCCAAGTTTCTCCTCTTTAGGCTTAGGGGAGGGGGTCCGATGGCAAAATATGGATGTATTCACTGCCGAGTAAACTTGATAATGGACTCCAGTGTAAACAGATCCTCGACCCTGTCAATGCTGCTCAGTATCAGTACCCGGATGACAGTTTTCGTTGTGGTAAACCTGACGTAAAACACTCTTCCACTAGATCATCCCTCCCCCACATTTGTGACCTCTTCGCCGTACCCCCCACCCCACTTTTTTTTTCTCTCCCCCTGGCATGTTTGTGTTAGCAGTCGACTGGGCTTTCCATCACGCCGGTCTGGTCTCATCACTCACCGACCACTTTTCCAGAAATGCACACCGACAAACAACACACACACTACACTCGTTCATGCCCACTTTGCTTTTCAGTCACATCTCACACACCTGTCCAAGTTCCCCTGCTCAAAGTTCACTCACCCACCCACTGTCTCTCCAAGGTGTCTCCCACATTTTCCTCTTACCACCCGTTCTTTGGTTAAGCAGCTACGAGGACAAAGTAGGGGTCAAAGGTGAGATGGGAGCAAAGTGGGAATTCCCATGCTGAAATGCAAATGAAGCGCTACAAGTGCACAGATTAACTCAGAGATTTGGTCCAGAGAAATGTGCTCCTTGTGTGTCTGAACGTAAGCCATTGTGTGTCACTCACTTGAAAGGGAGAGCTAACATTTGAAAACGTCTGATAATATTCGGCACATTCTTGCTTTTAAAAATAGCATCTCAGTTCGAGCCCGGGTCCTCGTGACATACATCGAAATGTGCCATCAAATGGCACGAATTCCCCTTTTGAATCAAATGCCAGCGCCCTCCCACTTCTGCTGCAAATGCCAGGCCTAAATATACATACAGATTGATGTGACTTTTTTCGTTTTTCTTAAACTTCATCTGTAAAATTGTACATTTGTAACTCATAATACATCATGAGGGTTCACATTTAAATATCAGTATTACTCAGACTAACCGCAGACAGAGGTGATAGTCCTAAAATAGCGCAGACATTGCAGGGTTCCTGTTTTAGTTACTCATATAGACACACCGTGATGGAGTCGAACAATGAACGCAAAGAGTATTCTTTCTGTGGAAATTCAACGTAGAACTGAAATATTCAAAGTGAATCAGCAGTTTAAGTCTGATTTTAGCTCCCAACATCAGTTGTGACCACTTTATTTAGTCTTTTTTTTAATTTAATGGTGGGAACCCGTTAACATGAATGTGCTTCACTAAAGTAAACAGCTGATCATGCAATTTTATTGATCACTTTAACTTTCCACACTGAATCAAAAACGTTTTATTCCATTGAACTTTTTTGATGGACAGATTTTGAAACAACACACCTCTGCGTTCCTGCACATAAAGGGACTCCTTCTTGTTCCGTTAAGGACTGAGTCCACAATGAGTCAACGGGTGCTTTACCTTTGCAAAATAGAAGGGCAGAGCCAAGGTGCTCCACCAGAATCAGACCTGGAATTGAACTGAAATCAGTCCTATTGTGCTCACAGAGGCTCTGCATGATTTGGAGTCACCAATAGTTTTTTGTTAGTTTTAGTTTAGTTTAGTTTGTGTAACAGTGGCCCCCAGAGATCTCTCTTTTCAGCAGAGGAAGTTATCATTAATTATTTACAACTATTTTTTTTCTCTTTTTGTTTCTTCGTCATGTTTCATTTTGGTTATTTGTGCCTTGTCTTGAGGGAACATAAAGACACAATAACTAAGTGACCATATCTGCCTTTGTATTACTCGGTATGATCTTCAGTGAGTGTAAGTCGATTGAACACATCTTTTCTTTTTGAATCTTTTCTGCTTATGGGAAGAGCTTCATGCCATGGACAGCGGGACATTGTTTAGGTTGATGCGTGTGAAACAAGTTTTGCTTCCCCTGTGTTTGGTTTCCGTGGTTGGTGATAAAACCTTTTCCCCAAAAACTGCTGCAGTGTCACACTTTGCATTTCCTGGTTTTTAAGAATTCCAATCGTGTCTCCACATTTTCTCATTTCCCTAGAGTTTCTTTCATTAATTCCTCTTTCTATTTCCTCTTTGATCTTCCTACTCTCTTACAGATTTATTACCTTTTTTGACACTCCCAGTGTTACATTAATTTAGGCGGGCACAATTATTTCAATCAACCATAATTCTAAAAACAGTAAATGGTTCATTTATTAGCTTTACTCTTAATGTCAGTTAGCATGAGAGCCACGATGGAACAACAATAGAAATCCCCCCCTCAGAAGTTCAATGTCTATTTAAGTCACATCTGTAAATGCCAGGGCTGATATAATATCATTTCTTTTTAAATAGAGAAAAAAAAACTCCCTTTAACCATGTGAGATTTTCAGTTAGTTTAGTTTGTTTTAACCGAGACCACAATACAACCCACGGCAGCTGAAACGGTTCTGCTTGCAGCCAACTTCCTCCTCCACCTTTCGCTTTCATGAAGGGCTCAGATATGTCAGAGCTGTTGTTTTACCGAGGAACTTTTATATCTATCTTTGGAAGAAAAATTTCAATGTGAGACTCTCTGATTTACAACTGCTATTATCATAAGAAAATATCTGATCAATTCTTGTCAAAACAGAAATTTTTTAAGTAATGTATCATATTTTCTAAAGGAGTAATGACACTACTATGGCAAAATTATGGTTAATTAAGTCTGTTTGCAATCTAAACAGTTAAATCTTAATTTGTTTGGAGTGATCAAAGTCATTGGAGCACACAAAGAGAAAAGACATTAATTGGCCCTCCAAAAATAACCGACACAGGAGCTCTCTTGAAGCATTTCTACATCAGTGTCCTTCGGCCATTTTGAATGAGGCAGCCAAAACATCAGGGTCATGTTACTGAATTCTGATACCCTCAGACGAGCTTAAGCACATTTTATTTTATCCATTTACGTATGATGGGAAACTCTAAGATTAAACAAATTCCAAGATTAGCAATGTTGTATCAAAGTGGCATGAAACATGTTATGAGCCCACAGACGGAGCTGCAGTGAGCTGTGGAATAAGTGTGTCGATTAGATTGTTTTGGCGAACAAATTTGGGCAATCTAGGTTTGCAAAACGTAGTAGTAGTCATTCATATGAAATGAAGGATTGTTGCAGTGAATTCCAGCTTTTACCCGCTTCCACAATTTTGCCCTGTGTCGGTCTTCCAGGCCTCTTGTGCCACTTCCTGTTTGGTTCAAAGTTTGTATTCGGAAAGTCATCTCCTTCAACAGGCTACTGTGTATGAAAAGGGTTTCACTTCAGCTTCCTGTTTCAAATATATTGTAATTTTCAATTATGGCTTTGTGCTTTGAACTCAGCTTACTGGTGAAATTCCATAATTGAACATGTTTCGTAGCTGGCAGTGAGCGCTGTGGTGCATACAACCATGATTACATGTTATGTGGATGTCTGCAGACATCTGTAGTGGAGACAGATTAGGAATCTAATTTCAGGGACATTTACTTTTCAGCACATATTTTTTTCATGGCATCATGGCCGGATGGTTAAAGACATAATAACAACATAAAAAGCAGCGACTGTTCCTTCAGTAGCATAGTATTATTATATTGTTATCATTATTATTTAATATATGATTATATCAGTTATATCTGAAGGACTCTTGACAATAGTTTTAATTCCAAGATATAACATGAGCCCACTTGGTGGTATTCCATTCAAAACCCTGAGATGAAGTCATCCAGAAGCAGGAGGAAGGAACTGATTGTAAAAGCCAGGAATGTTTTTCACTCACTGAAGCGGCTCGAAGTATTCTTTTTTAAGGTTTGACGGTTGAAGTGATACGCATAAGAAAACAGCCATTTGCTGCTTCCTAGACATAACCGAGGAAACCCCGCGGTCCTCGCCGTGTTGACGCAGACGTCCACATCAGCCCCAACCACCAGCACGACAGTCAGCGCAAAACACACCCTGCAACACCACAAAGGAGCTCTTTTCCTCCTCTGTACCCAAAAAAATGCTCTCCCAACCAGCCATCATAACAATGAATCTCCCAAATGGCGCGGTTCTTTCAGGTCAGTGAAAAGATAAACAGACCTCTGACCCTGAAATCACAATGTTTTCTCCCTCTCAGATTTAAGAGAAGCACAACAGAAGTTTGGCAAAATAGTTTTATGATCCCACATCTATTGTTTTAAACTGTAGTTAAGGAAGTAGTTAGTTTGTGTTTATAAAATTCTGCTTTTTGTGAGTTGATTACGTTTTTTTTAAGGATAAAAAGCATAAAAGACAACTAAAGAAAAAAAATGGCTTCAAACGTTTGAAAATCAGCCCACACCTACTGTATCTCAGCATGTTGGGGGAATTTGTGGTGACACCAAATGTCAAAATCTGGTATTTTTATTCCGTGACGTTTAAAGAAAGCAAATGACACTCTAGTCTGGTGGAAACCCGTCTGCAATGACGACTTTGGCTTTGGCCGCTTTGCTCGAAAAAACTTTGAACGTGGAAAAAAATGCAATAAATACGTCGTTTGTATAAAGAACCTAATCTGTGAGTGACACAAAAATGACAGATTTTATTAAATGTAGACTTTTTATTCCCTAAATAAACTATATTTTCTGTCTGAAATACTGAGTTGATCAAATGTTGCAATCCATGTAAATATAGTCCCTTTGTAGCAAAAAATTATTGTTTGGGGATTTTTTTTTTTTTCATTTTAACGAAATTTTTGTGTTCCAATCTGTAAATAAGGCAGAATCCAATATCTTATCTGTCTATCTTATCTGTCTTAAACGTTTTCAATTTCAAACCATTCAGTAATCAATGTTCCGTTATTATTTTTTTTCTACTTCTAACACTTGCAGACTAAGGGCCTGCCCACTGTTCATGGATTCTCTCTGAAATACACACTTATTTGGCCTTGACTTGTGAAAGTGAAATGTAAGAGAAGACCCTTCTCTCTCACTATGAAAGTCCCTCATGGAGAGTCCCTGCCTTTCTCCCCCTCTTCCTGGGTGCCGAGCTGCTCCCTGGCTCAGTCTCTGCCTCAATGTTCAAAATGACAGGTCCCAAAAAAAGATGGTGAGCTTGAAAAGGGGTCCTCACTGAGCGTCTGACAATGAAATGTGAAGCTGATTATGCAAGAACGCTTCAAAATGACAGGAAAACTGTTGTTTGCATGACTCTTGAATGCAAACATTTTATGGAATAAATATTTGCACACTTTCCATCGTAATTTATTCGGTTTGGATATGCGATCTGTCCAATATGTTTTGACTCGGGCTTGGCAAGCAATTATCATTAAAGAGATGTTTGAATGCAATATTGAAATCAGTTCAGTGAACTTGTTTGGTGCCAAATCACCCAAAAAATGTCCATGTAAGGCACTTGTGCGACACAATTCATGGATTCTCTCTGAAATACAGACTTATTTGGCCTTGACTTGTGAAAGTGAAATGTAAGAGAAGGCCATCTAGTCAGGTGTCTTTTCCCATCATGGAGACCTTCTCTCTCACTATGAGAGAGAAGGGCTCCATGTTTAAAATGAAAGGTCCCAAATCTCAAGGACGACCGGCCTCAGAATCCATATCGAGGGGAATAACAAGGAGGGGAAATAACGATATGCCATCCTGTGGTTTTCGTGGGTCCAGTCCACACAAACACAGTCCAATTCACCACTGTTTCCTCTGAAACTCCACCCAGGTTGTATTTCCCTGACACAGCGGTGTGACTGTGTGATGTGAAGTCACCCTCCAGTCCGGTCATAAACATAATATGCTCATTCAGTGGGGCAACTTTTCTGACTCATGCACTTCGTCCGTACTGCAGTTTACAATGTAAACGCTATTACGAAAGACCTTCCCAGAACGGCGTTGGTATTTTTCCACAATTCAATAAAAAAAAAGTAGGCGTCCGCTGTGTAAATTGGAATGCTGTCAACACTTACACACATTAACAGTGATTTTAGTCCCTAGTTTCTCAGAATTGAGAACATTTTAGTCACTTTCTAAAAACAACAGTTCGTCGCTGTCCAGCATTGAGAATAATTGATTTTGAATACCTGATAATCATCTTTACAGGTTTGTTTCGAGGTTGATTGTAGGCCCGTTTTACACCCAATCGAGGCATCTTCACATATCACCAACTGATGATAGTCCAGAACATCCATCCGTTTCGATTTTCTTATCTAAAGTCGGGCCTTGAAGGGAACGGGTCCAGGAGCAAAAAATCCAAATATCCTATGAAATCCCCTATATCTTCATCCAGAATCATGCATTTTCGGGAAACTAATAACTATGAATTGCCCCTTTATCTATCTGGCCTTGTGATGGACTGGCAATCTGTCCAGGAATAAGCGGTATGGATTTTGTAATGAAAGTCATTAGCATTCTACTCATTTCTGATTTGCCTAAATGAGTAATAGCTAGGCAGCTAGCAGAGATTTATGCATATAAGATCATCCACCTTTCAGGCAGAAAACTCCTACAGAGGAGGAGAGAATACAATATCATTTGAAGGTCAGCGTAGGCAGACTGGAAAAAAAAGGGGGAGGGATATTTATTGTACTCCGTTTTGCATCACTTTCCAGCAGTCTTACTCCTTCCTTCCCAATAAGAAAAAGCAGATAAGTCACTATCGAAGCTGGCTGATACCAAGGACACAGAGTACCGTAAATAACCAGAGGAATACTTAGAAAGATAAGAAAGTTCAGGCAGTTTCACATCTTGGGCAGATAAGAATTGGTTGCCATGCTGTTTCCTAATGAAAAAAGGTGTTGAGCTCTAAAACGGGGTCCTCGCTGAGCGTCTGACAATAAATTATGAAGTTGATTATGCAAAAACGCTTCAAAATGACAGGAAAACTGTTGTTTGCATGACTCTTGAATGCAAACATTTTATTGAATAAATATTTGCAGACTTTCCATCGTAATTTATTCGGTTTGGATATGCGATCTGTCCAACATGTTTTGACTCTGGCTTAGCAACCAATTATTCCAAAAGAGATGTTTGAATACAATATTCAGATCAGTTCAGTGAACTTATTTGGTGCCAAATTACAAAAAAAAGTCCTTGTAAGGCACTTGTGAAACACAATTGAGTTCACACCGAGAAGAATCCAATTAACTGTATTACAATAATGAAATAATTCGATTCTAAATGAGTCCAATTTAGGCAGAGCTGGTTCAGACAGAAGTTATGTAAAGGATTAGCCTTTTAATTAATACTGTGATTACTTTACATTTTTCTTATGAAGCTGAAAATGACATAATTCAAACACTGACAGCTTTCACACTTTGTCACACTACGTGTGTATTTTGCCTCACAAATTATGATAATAGGAAACGTGACTAACAGCTGCCCATGTCAGCATCCTCAGCTGAACAGTAACTTTTTGTATGTGATCAACGGACCACAGCGGTAGAAAAAAGGAAACCCAGCAGGGTGGAGGTCCACAAAACTCATTAGAGACACGAGGATTTGGCAGAACCTGGTAGGCATTTGTGACAGCCGTCCCCCAATCACGAGCTAATTTTATTTTTGTGGACGTCAACCCGAGAGATGGCCAATCAAATTAGGCTCATGACAAAAGAAGTGGGCTTTTTTAAACTGTTTAGAGTTTGCTTTTGCTTTAAGTTTGAAACACCACCTAATTTTTTCATCATATTTCATCATATTCATCATATTTAAAGCTAACAGAAGCATCTTTCTGCTCCCCAAGTTGTTGCTTGAATTCAAACGACAAGTTACAAATTTTAAGGCAGTTCAAAGGCCTGCTTTAAGTCCATTTTCCTGAACTTCTGTTGACCTTTGCAACTTATTTTTTCATCATGATGACACAAGACAACAACTATTCATCAAAGTAAATACAGAAACCAAACCATGGCACTGTGCAAAAGTTTTGAGCCACCTCTGATTTCTTCGCATGTTTTCAGTTAAACTGAAAATACTTAAAATATTTTTACCAGTATATGAAGACAGAGACATGCTCCACTCCATAAGTATGTGACTTATGAAGGACTTATTCAACCAGGAGGACGGCAGTCGTTGCTCATATGACATAAAGTACTGGGATCCCAGCACAACTTCTGGGTGTGGTGTTGTTGTGTTTGTCTTCCTTTTGTTGCTCTGTAAGCTCTGTCCTTCAGCTGGCTCAGGCCCGAAACACGTCTTCAGCTCTGGGAAAAACCAACAGCTCCAGAAAGATAATACATCACCTCCACCCCGCGGTGTGCACTTGTGTGTGTGTGTGTGTGTGTTGATCCATGTGCGCACTCCCTCTGCCCTTCGATGCGTCACTCACGGACACGGCAACTTAAAACGAAATTCTCCTCTTCAGCTTGGATTTCCCAGTTGCCTGATTTCTTTCACACTGGTCGCACACCTGAAAATACAACAGGAGGTTCAAAACGGCTGTGAGAAAAAGTAAAAGGGGTTGTTTTCAGGGACACAAGAAAGCCGTACAGTATCAGTGTGAGTCACAGGCTTTGATGCTTTATGCTACACTTGGGGGGGGGAAATGAGCTATGTATTGACACAGAACAACTCTCCCTGAAACCCAGACAAACACACAGCTGCTGAGATGGACTTTGGACTGATGTCCTTTAGGAAGGCAGGGAGTTTTCCTTCCTGGGTGAGCTGGTCTCTCTGTCATCCAGTGGGCTGCTCCTGTGGTTTAAAGTCAGCCAGGAGTGACGTGGAGAATGAAAACATCAAAATAAACGTTTCACTCCCAGAGTGGCCGCGCACGTCCACGAGCTGGACCAGAATCCACCTCCTCACATCTGCTCTGGTTCTGTATGAGCGCGGCTTGGCTTCAAATGTTTGCTTTGCTCTCAGGGCCAATAAAAAAAAAATGTAAAAATGAAAAGGTTAAAGCTCATAAACAAGACAAATCTATTATGAAAAACAAAGACACAAAGTTTATCAGCTCCACGTTTTGAGATTAAGAGGAAGTTCCAAACTTATTTTGTTTATTTATTTGTTTTGTTTTTTTGGTGTAAGACAGAAATAGGGTTTTTGAGATGTTTTGATGTGAAGAAATATGGATACAATACAATCCATGGAGTAAATAATTAACCTGGTAATGAATTAATAATGGGCCTTTTAAGAGAACTGACAATCCAAAACTCCTCTGTGGAATTAAAAGCTGCAGTCAAGGATTTATGATTCAGCAAATGTCCTTAAGAGGGACTGTGGAACACTGCCCCCTGGTGGTCTCACCTTCAAAAGTAGGAAAAACGGTTTATAATTAATTTTATCATGAATGGCACGTGGGGAGAAAAGCATCTTGGATTGGGTTCTTGTCATAATTCTCCGCTGTCCCACAATACTGGAAACTTTATGAGTCCATTCACAAAGAGAAGCTGAAGTGAATTTTAAGTTTATTTTAATTCAATTTTAAGGTTCTCCAGTGACTTTAGGTTTTTGTGAGTGTCCGGGTATTGATGGTCGAGCAGGGCTTTGGGGACTGGGCAAACACCTTGTCCAAAATCCCCTGAAATCCGGTTTCTTCCCCCTCGTACTGAACTGCCCTTTCCACAGAAGAAAGAACATCCAGTGTTCCAGCGTTTCAGGTGTCTGTAGTAGAGCTGAATCAGGTTGGCTCCAACTCTGCTTACTAAGTCATTCATCAGTGGAAGCCAAGAGGGACACGGACAGCCTGACGTTTCAGCCTACAACCTCCTTCCCGAGGATGAGGAGAGATATATCTAATTTCACTGTGACTGGAGAAAAAAAAAAAAGGGGGCCAGCACTGGGACTCTCACTTACTCCTCAAGCGTACTTGCATTTGTGTATCTTTGCTTTAATGCGCTGCTCGGTGTGTGTGTGTGTGTGTGTGTGTGCGTGTGTGTGCTGTGAACTGTTTAATAGTTTATAAGGAGCCTGTTTACTTGGCAGGGCTGCTGCCCACACAGCAGATGCTGCTCGAATGCTGAGAAATACAACTTTGGAAAAACAGGAAATAGATCCAAAACACAGCTTTAACTGTGTCAACACAAAGTTCAACGGAACAAATAAGACCCCAGTTTTCTTAAACTCACAGGGACACCTCTGTGTAAAAAGTTTTAACAAATCAAAGACAATTTTGTATATATATATATATATATATCGTGTACTTTAATGATTTTGAATAAATCTGTTTATTTTTAAGAATATGAATGCTATACTATACTATTCTCTATTTTCGAATTGACATGGTGGCTGTAAAAGGTAGATTTCACATAGATCAGCTAGGCCGTAAACAGTATATGAGCACAACACCAAATAACCTTTTCATCATCTAGCCTCTAGTTTTGTATGTCTCCTCTGAGATCTCTACTGGAGAGAGCCCACACGTCCATTAATCACCGTGACACATGCAGTTAAACATCCTGCTGTTTCAGCCTTGAGTTTCTGGCAAATCTTTACACTTTCTTTCACCGTCAAGTGAAAAATGACACACTTCCAACTTTGATTTTTCAGAACTTGAAAGAAGCGGCCGAGGCAAAATGACTGGCGAGAAGAAAGACTTGAAGGAGGCGGGAAAAGGGGGAATACCTCCTGTTTGTGTACGCTGTGCTGATGGAAAACGCATGAATGCCTGCTTCAAATTCAAAGGCGATAATGCAACCGCGACATTAACAATCACCTCACTGACAGGTAGGTCTGCTCACGTCGGGACTCAGAACAAAAGGGGCCAAAAACACAAAGTGGAGCAACACAAACACACACTGAAAGACAACACAGCGTGACAACAGACAAGCAGGTGAGGCGTCCCTCCTGTAACTGCTGTTGTTTTTTTTTTAATAACACCAATCCCTCACGAGCTACGACGTCTGCCATTTTTAACTTTGGCAGTAAAGGGGATTTATTCTGCTCCGGTTTGACATTTTTAAGGGCAAACCTTCCTCTGCTGGCTTCTTTTTCTGTTTGTAGGGAACACCCCTAAAATGTTTAGAGCCAACTGACAGCTGAGAAGTAACTGCTTCTTCTTTTCTGGTGTTGATATTTCTCCCCATGCGGCTGGAGGGAAATTTTCTGAATAAATCATGTCTCCATAAATCATTTCTGGGGAGTGGCAATTGCAAAGTTATCTGCGAGATCATTTTTTGAGGTTTTGGTTGACGAACAATATTGCTGAGAGCCGACTGTAAAAGGGACCATTGAAAGTACACTTAATTTTACAGGGCCTAGTTTTTATTTATACAGCTTTGGCTTGATAAGCAGAATTTGCCTGATTTTTTTGTTGCAAGCTTTAATAAATAAATAAAAATAACAGTGGATAGACACACTAAAGTACTCAGTGTATGTTAGATATCAGAGTAAATAAAGTTTCATACAGATGGCTCAAATATGTTGCCCACATAGCGTTGCGAGTCACACTGACATAGTCTGCTATGCTAAACCCATCAGACTCCCACTCCCTCATTTTAGCAAATCCATCGATTATCCGACAGACCCTTAAGGCAGCCTATGTTTATTGATCTGAGGCTCCTATTCGGCATCGTCTGAGTTGGTCATGATCTACACTCCCACTCAAAAATCATTACCACATTTGTCAATGCCAACAACTTGTTTAACTTTCTATGAAAAAAAAAAATTAAATGTCATGAGAACAGAACAGCTTGAAAGTCCAACTTCATCAACAAGCTTTTCCTCGGAATTTTCACATCTATTCATACACCGTGAAGAACGTCTGAAGCTGGAATAAGGACAGGACAGGCATCGATTCCTGTCGAATGACCACACATGTGACATTCTATGTCTTCTTCACTGTTGCGCAGTATGTTTTTCCTGGGCGAAACTGGGCTGAGACCTTTTGTTTTTGGGAAGAACATCAGGTGTTGAAATGCTAAAAATGTTAAACATGTTAATTTTTCCAACACCTGCATCCCTTCATATTTCAACTGACCCTCAGATTGGTAGAAATTAAAGAAAGTAAAAATTGGCAAAAAAAACTTTCTTCATGATTGTCTCTCACTTGGTAGGGACTATGGGAAAAAACCCTTGCAGGGGTTAGAAAAGCTCCTCTTTCCCACTTTGTGCCCACCACTTGGGGCCAGCAAACCCATCCACTAAAACTCGGGGGGAAAAAAAGGAAGTGCTGTGCTTGCACTTTAAAACCGGAAACGACTCCTTTACCTCATGCTTCGTGACAAATGTGACAGCCCATTAAAATCCGGCGTCACGTCATGTTCTCAGTGGAGGGGTGATCCGCTCTCAGTCCGTCCACCTGCTGACAGACAGACGGACGCGCTAATTGGTCACTTTACAGGAGAGAGCGTGTCATCTTCTCAGAAGAGAAACCGGGTCCTTTAACCCGTGTCACCACGGAGGCTTTAATTAAGAAGAGCCGTCCGTGTGATCTTTGACTGACACGAGCTCGTTGTCAAGTTCTCCTGTCAGGATCAGGATTTACGTCTCGGTCCCGAGGTTAAAAGTTAGTAAGAGTCAAGATTTGTGGAAATGTTTCCTTTTATATGACATACAGTGTGGAAAATTAGAGAAATAATACAAGAACGTAAAGCTAGATATTGTTCTTGAACACCTGACTGGATAAATACTCAATGACAATTTTCCATTCAATCAATTAGTTTCCAGAGGACAGAATGTACCTAGCTCCTGATTTGTGTGGGTCTATGTGTGTGTGTGTGTGTGTGTGTGTGTGTGTGTGTGTGTGTGTGCGTGTGTGAAAATGAGTAGGAGTGTAGCAGGCAGGGATGTGTTGAAGCCCTTACTGAATTGCTGTTAGTGGTCCACAATGGGTTTTTTTTCTCTCTGACAGCTGATGGATACATTCGTGTGTTTCCCCCCCCAAATTTTACCGTGGTGGAAGCTGCAGTCATTACCTTCCAGGGGGAAAGGCTCGGACACGGTTCATAAAGCATCGCCGGTAACTGGTGAGCGGAAGCAGAGCTGGTGGAGTTGTGGCCGAGCGTCGTTGGGTGGGCGTCTCCCTGCCTTCTCAGGAGATAAGCATCCGAACAGATTTAAGATTTCACAGCATACTGTAAATGTTATCTTGCCAGCAGAAATACACTTCCATTTTTATTCTCATGTTGACAATCTTTTTATTCTTTCATGTGATAATGAGATTCTCAGTCACTCACATGGTGGAAAATAGTTTATTTAGTAGGTAATATCTCTTCGTTTCTTTCTTCATTTTCCCTTTAATCTTTCATATCATCTGTCCCTCAACTGTCTGGACAAAGGTCTCCTATCATGCACCCACACATTGAGCCGGTTTAAAGACACAATTCTCTCAGCGTCTCGTCTCACACTCAGGAACTTAAATAAAAGCCTGTTACGTCTTTCTCTCAGTCCTGGTCAGAAGAAAAGTGCAAGGCATAGACGAGAGAAAATAAGTAATGGACCAATCCTGTTTTTTTTTTTGTTACAGTATGTGTTTGTTGGGAAACATCTGGACTCTGGATTGTGGGCAGCTGATGAATTTGCCGTACTCCCCAAACCGTTTAGGCCGGAGCTCACACCCACACGGGGGGGAGTGTGAGCGCTTGTGTCTGCCGCGCTGATAACGCACCTCAAATGTAGCGTTGGAAAATGTCTCCCCATCAGCCCGGTGTGGATGTGCGAGTCTGTGATACTCTGAATTAATGATGTGAGCCTAATCCGCCCTCTCACATGAATGACTGAGGAGGCAAAGTGCTGTCCGTGCAAGTCGGATATTTCCAAAACACAGATCGGTTGCCTAATCGAGACCCCTCTCAATGCTGTGTGTGCACATCTGTTAAGCCGTCTGGGTTAGGAATTCCTCTACAAAGCCACGAGAAACGTTTGTGCTAAAGCACTGTGACAGGTTACCGACAAACATGTGTCATGTCACTTGTGGGCATGCAGGCGACATTAGTGTCGGTGGTGAATCATTTAGTGAATTTGAGAAATATGTGAGAGGAAGTCCCAGATCGTCCCAATTCACACCAGCGGAATATCCGAAATACAAAGACAGTCTCTGTGTGGCGTCTGCAGCAGTTGCAGCCACTTAGTTTATCTCCTGGGATTGATGACAGATTGATATGTCCCCAGTGCCACGCTCATTAGGGACCAGGCAGCCATATATATCCTAATGATTCTGACTCACATCGCATGAGAGGCACAGCTCAAAGTCCCATAATGGGCCTCCGGGGACACTGTAGACCTCCAGATATCTCCTCTTTTTATCCACTTAGTGGGTCAGAAATTCCTATTTTGTGCGTTTTCTTCACTTCATTGATGCCTCAGGCCAACTAAAAGTAAGGCCAAAAAAAAAGGAAGGAGTGACAAGGTAGGTCTGATGAGCATTTTACCTTTTATGGTGTTTTTATTGGTTTGATCTGTGATGATTCAGCATAAATTGCTGGAGTAACACACACAGCAGGCACACAGTAAAGATAACACGAATGAGTAAGTTTTACCATCCCTAGAACTCCACCAGCATTCAGAGAGCAACAGGAAGCAGACAAGAACCAAGCAGCCAGCTAAATATAGTTCAATTGACTGACTATTCTCATGATGTGTACACACACACACGCACACACACACAATCTGTCTATCCATGCAATGAAACAAAATTGGGTCTGGGATCAATAATAAGGCATTCAATCTAGTCGCTGCCAATACCAAGAAACAACATTTTAATTAAGTTCCATTGCTTTTGATTTAAAAAGAACAAAATAGAAATGATAAGATGTGAAGAATTGAAAATGGATGGATAGATAGAAAGAGAGATGGCTAAAAATCCAGCTTGTCATCAAGTCTGTCATTGATCCAAACCTACAGTTCACGGGCAAGAGGCCAAAGGCAGCATCTCAGACTAATAAAACTCTGCCGGGCCAACCAGCAGCAGCCTTCTAATGAAGCTCCCGCGGTGTTACGCAAACAAGGCTGAAAATTGATGTTCCATCCAGGACAGCTAAAGCCGCTCCACGTTATCTCACCTCCATATTTTGTTTAAAGAGAACCAGGCTCCCATGGCTGAGAGGCTTTTACAATAAAATATGAATTCGGCTGGTGATTAAATCTGTCTGCGTTGGTTTGAGGAACTGAGGGTGATATATTTTGTACTTTTATCATTAAGGAGAGTCTTATCTGTATTTGTTTGACAATGTAAATCCCATGAAAAAGGAAAATAAAAATACACAGGCTCTCTGAAATGTATCAAATTAAATTAAATTTGATTTCCATAGCTCCACATCCCAACAGCAGTTAACTCACAGCGCTTTCTAAACAGAGCAGGTCAGACCGGACTCTGAAGTTATCAACAGAAACCCAACAATGCCCACCAAGAGCAAGCACTAGGCGACACAGGGAAGAAAAAACTTCCTTTTAACAGGCAGAAACCTGGAGCAGAACCATGGCTCAGGGCGGCCATCTGCCTCGACCGGTTGGGGGTGAAAGAGAGAGAGAGGGAGCAGTAACACACAGAAGTACTGACAAATAAAGGTAGCTTTACTATAGGCTGGACGAAAAATGGTCATGTAGATGGGGATGTGATGGTAACGTAGAAAACAGCGTCCCATTTGATAATTGTTCCGTCTCTTCTTCAGGGTTTACAGGCACTTGGCGTGCATTTAATTACGGAGTGGCATCATGTGTGTAAACAGTGCTGACGCAGTGTGGGGCCTCAAGGTCAGGAGAGCTTTCCTCAGCAGAATGTAAAATCCACCGGCCGTCCAACAGTCTCCTGAACTCCGGTTCGGGTAAAAGTGACGCTCCCACCAAGCACGCCGCTATTTGTTTTTTGCCTGTGGACTCACACTTAATGAGTAGATTTATTGGAACAGCGAAGCTCACAGAATCACAGCTTAATGATCCTTTATTTTCCGGTTGCCGCCGGCTGCTCTGCGTCGATGGAACATTGATTTGTTAAAATCCTCCGCATGCTGGAGCAGAAAGCCCGAAGAGGCCGGCGTACCTGTGAGAGGGCTGGGAAAAAACCAACCGGTCGATATGGACACGGGACCACGTGTGCAGCTGGAAACGTCTTATTCCAAACAGACATATGGTTTCCAAATGTAGAATAAAATCCAATGTGTAAAAATAAAAATGTAAATTAATTTCAGGATTTAGAGTTAGTTTAAAGTAAGTGAAACCAGGTTGATATCACATTATATTCTTTGTGAATTGACATCTCATTCGAGGTCGTCTTTACCAGCAGAGGATGCTCAAATATCAGAGCACATTCACACAGACTCCCACAGAATCACAATTTCTATAAATGTGATTTCTACTTTGCATTCTGTTTAAACACTTTCTCTGTGCAATGCTTGTGTTCATTAACTAACTATATTCAGAATTTAACTCATGACTTATAACTTTGACTTTAACCATTCTGAATTAGTTTCATTTTAGGACTTAAGTCAATTATTTCCACCGAAGGGTTGTTTGATTATTTGGAGACTTTACTGGAGGTTCCACGCAGCCACCGCTGAGACTAAATTAGACTTTTCAAGTCGAAGACAGTTTTCCATTTCCACTTTGCAATTTGAAGCCTCGCAAACCGTCCGCCGTGTCTTGTTTTCTATTCTTGTTTCATGACATTTTAACACATCAGAATTGAACCTTTCCGACAACCAGCTGCTTTAATGTCAGATCACACGCAGTGTGGCGGCAGGGTGTCACGAGGGTGGGTGTTGACGGGAGGACTCAGGTGCGGAGATGAGGGGAACAAGGTTTATTGAACAAAAACAGGGTGAATGTCCAGACAAAGTACAAAACAAAGCTGTGGCAAACTGTGGGCAAAGTAACAAAGCAATGAGCAAACAATACTGTGGCAAAAACTATGACTTGACAAAGTAACAAAATAAAGATAAACAAGACTATGACAAAACGTGACTATGACTGTGGCAGAACTGTGACGAAACAAACCTGGCGTGGGGGTGACGACGGACGAAAGGACAAGACAAGAACGACCCCGCACCAGACAAGGGGAAACGAGGACTATTTAAACACATGAGGGAGGGAAACCCCAGGTGTACACAATAGGTAATCAAGACAAGACATTCCCCCAGACGTGACACAGGGCAGGTGTTGAATCCCCCAAATGTCAGCAAAAAGGCAGCAAAGTGTGCCGAGCTAGTTCTAGTCCACATCCTCGGGGAAATTAATATTTTATCCACAACTCAGGCAACAAAGACATTTTTCTGCTCTGACAAAAGTGCTTTTTTTTTCAATTTAGTTCTTCGAAAACCAGCATTTCCGAACAAGTGTCCTGTGGTGCTGCTAATTGTTTTATTGTAGCCTACGTGTCGTCTTTTCAATTTATCAAGACTTCATTATGCTCAGTGAAAAATGTTTTATGATTTGTGTGTTTCTCAGAGTTAATGAAGCCTCTACTTTCATATTTTGTATTTTATAAGACATCTCGACAGGGAGCCTATGAGTCCCTAGAAGAATAGCTGTACAGAAGTTATTTCCACCTTTAAGATGTTAAATGCATCTTGGATGATTCATTTTCACAGCCTGGTCCATTTTTTTTCTTCTTCTTTTTGGCTGATCAAACAGCCTTGCAGTCAGACTGTGGATAGATGGAACAAACCTGTGGAGCAGATGTGGTTTTCAAACCCGGACCTGGGCCGAAACAGGGCCGAACTCATTCTGCTTTAAGTCAGACTCTTCTCAAAACACACAGATTATGACTTTGAGCCTCTAAAAAACACTGAATTGAAGACAGAGTGCTGATGCGTGTCATTTTTTTAGCTTTTCGGAGTTCTTCGGTGAACCTAACCATGACCTTTTAAGATGCCTGATCATTGAACTAACACCTTCAAAAAGAAACACAATTGTTACAAGTTAAGTGCACATTAAGCCAACTCAATTTCTAACACAAATCTTTTCTGAAAACTGAAGAAAAAAGTATCGAGCAGATCCTGGAAACGTTTGGACGTTGAGGGGCGGACAGAGACTTCCACAAGGGGGCGAGGGGCTGAGACCCCTGGCCCTCCGCGTCGTGTGCACGTGAGTGACGGGGGAATTCGCTCCCCGCGCGTGAGTGTGCGCGCGCGCGCGTGTTTGCAGCCGTGCTTAAGTACCTCGGACAGCGCCATGCGGCACAGACGCAACTGGCTGAGAGGCGCAACTTCCCCCGAGCGTTCCCTCATCCGGAGTCCGAGTTCCACCTCCGTGGCTTTAAAATAGTTTGTCGATCTCACCCTCACCTCGAGGAATTTTCTTGACTTCCTGTTTGACTTGGACCAAGCACTCTTTATTTCCCAGGTGGATGTGATGCGGTGAATCCGCCGTGCCTTCGGAACCAGAAGCGGTGGATTTGGGGTGGGGGGGCCGTTTGGTCGCCATCTGATCGCCTCCTCCCTGCTGGAGCTGGAGAGATGCCCGCGGCAGGATGTGCTCCAGCCGCAAGATCCTGTGGAGTCTGCTCCTGCTCTCCGTGGTGGAGGTCGGCCTGGGCGTGGCGAGCATCGTCCTGGGCGCGGTGGGCATCAGCTGGGTCCGGGGCGAGCACAAGCCGCAGCAGGGGGACGCCTCTCCGGTCTGGAGTGGACTCTGCGTAGGTTCCCCCCTTTTTCAGCACTTTTTCCTGCCTGTTTGTTTACCCCCTGGGAGGACAAGTGCGTCCAGCACCTTTTAATGAAGCCGTTTGCACAGCGTGTTTTTCAGCCTGCAGACTCTGAGCTCAGCCGCAAGTATTTCAATTCCATTAAGTCAACTTTATGTTAGAGAGTAGACACATATTCAGTTTTGCTTTGAAAGAAGCTTAGTTTTTTTGTTATGGACAGTTATGGAGGTCTGAAGCTTTTTTTAAGCGTGTCACATGAGTGCCTGGTTTTCAAACTTAAAAAGACTATTTGGGTTATTTTTCTTAAAAGAAAAGGATGTAAAAGAAATTCAAAATCAGAAGAAAAAGATGAAAGCGCAATCCACCCTAAAAATTCCTTCCTTTAAAAAAGGAAACATTTCTCTGTCATTTGAAACTGCTTTGTCTCGCCCTAAATTTTTAAGCAACTTGTGTGAAGTAAGCTGAGGTCTGAGAGCACTTTGTGTGCTACATGAAGATAATGTCAGACAGGCACTCGCACAGATATTTGGCCTCATTGGACCTTAAGATTGGTTCAATCTTGTCATGCTTGACTTGCTGCTCAGTGCTTGGGAGGGTCAAAGCTCTTAGGCACAATCATCTTCTCAGTAAAGTGCTGGACGACTCGTCTCATTACAGAGCCACTCACTGTCCTCATTGTGCTTCTGAAAAGGTAAAGATTCAGTTTACGATACATAGGTTTCCTAAATCTATTTCCTCATGGTTTTTCCTGTGACAGCTGTAAGACGCGTACCTTTTTCCAAATGTGACTTTAAGAAAAACTGTTAGGGGTTCAGTGTGCATGCTTTCACTGAGTTGTGTATGAAGGCGGTACTACACAATCATTTAGAGTCCCCACAAACTGTACTAAGTTTTAGATAATTACGTTTTCAAAGTTCCAAGAGTTTAAGCTTTATTCACAGTGGGCCTTTATGTCTATAGATAGTATGGCTTAATCTTGCTGCACTACTTTAGCCCAGATTTGACAAATTATTCACTGACACTATAGAGAGAGGACTTTTTTTTCATAGCAGGTAGAGTTTCTATTAAAGGTTTGCCAGAATATGATGAGTAATGGGATATTCATTTGCTTGCAATGTCCAACTTTTCCAGAAGATCTCCCTAAATGTTTCAACATTTTTTTCTGAATTAGAGTTCAGTTTAGCTTGACAGAAAATAATCACGAAATATTATTTCCCCAAAACAGAAAAGGCCATATTTTTTCAAAAACACCCTGAAATATAGATGAAAGCTCCCGAAGAAATAGAAATAAAAGACTTGGTGAATCGAGAGCCACATGTTTTGCTGAAAGCGGAGTTCTTGTTAAATGTTTCTGTTTTAATAAATGTGTTAAAAGTCACAACAGCCACTCCAATCACACAAGCTACCTTAACACACACGGCAGAACACACACATCCACTCTATTCTTCCTGCGACTTTTTGCTAAACAATGCATCTCACAGCTCACGGAGCTGCTCCATCATTAGGCCCCGTCCTGCCAGCCTGAGACACCCTGCTGTTCCAGCTCCGTCCTGCTCACTGACATCCAGGACAGCATGGCGCCATGCTATGGTGCACTATTTTTAGAGTGGAGAAAAATACGTGTTTCAGAGAGCGCAGTATAGAGCTCTGTTTAGTTTTGAATACTATCATCACGCTCAGAGTCACTTAACTCAGTTATCATCTGTCTCCCTCTCAAGTTCCTGCTCTGTGGGATGTGCGGAGTGCTCTGTGCTCGAAAGAGGACTGGTCTCATTGTGAGTACATGAATATACACTGTGTCATGATTCTGTCGGCGGGGTCTGGCCCCACAAGAATCCTCTTGTTCAGTCTAATATATTTCACTCATTCCTTGAGTAGTATACGATGCAAAAACCTGGAGTTTTTGCAGTAATGTAGGATGGAATGTTGATATGGTGTTGGATGCAAACATGTAAAAATGACAAGTTGGCACTGTCCAAAATTATTTAAAATTTGAGATAAAACGGTGATGAGCTGAATTTTTACAGAGCATAGGGCTAGGATGTTAGAGGAAACACTAGGACCTTGGGAAAGTATCAAAAGTTTGGGGGGAAAAAACACACACACACACACAATTCAACTAAATAATAGCAACAGTACCAGCATAAAAAGCTATTTCCACAAAATTGAACTGTTTAAAAATTTATGGGGTCCACCACATTTCCATTCAGCATTGATTTCAGTCACAGCAAAGCCACCCAAGATGAATTTCACCCAGATGTGCTTGTCTTTCACTGCTCATCCAAAGCCAGAATTTGAGACAAAGAGTAACAGTATCATCTTTCAAAATAGTCATCAATATATTTTATAATGGATGTTGTATTTTGTCTGTTAATCCACAACGAGTGTTATTCAATACAATAACCGATTTAATTTCTTGTCATCTATCTAAGTGCATGTGAATACATCTGAATGTTCAAATATTCACCTGTATTTATTGATAAATGAACATACAAACTATACAATATCTGTTGAGGGAAAGTAAAAACACCTAAACACCTAAAGTGCATGTGAATACATCTGAATTTTCAAATATTCACCTGTATTTATTGTTAAAATGAACATACAAACTATGCAATATCTGTAAAGGGAAAGTAAAAACACCTAAACACACAAAGCATGTGTGTGTTTGTCTCACAGGCAGGTGCTCACAGCTCGTTCTAAGAAAGACGCCTGAGGAAATCCGAGGAGACAGTCAGTCACCTCTCTTCCCTTTCTGTTGCTCTCTGTCTTTTTTTACAGTGTCTCAGTGTCTCCAGATCCTCGTGTTTCTCTTTGACTCTGTCTCCTGCAGGCAGGGCACTAATGATGGATCAATGTCAGTCCAACCCGCTGTAATGTAGACGTCCCTCCGTCTCATCCTACCTGTTCCCAGCCTTTGTCTTTCCTTTGTTTTCTTTCGTCTCTCCATTCCATCTATTCGCCTTTACCACTCACTCTCGTTCCTCCACCTGTCATTGTGATGCTTTCACTCTTTCCGTCTTCCTCTCCGCCTCTCTTTGCAGCCACTTCTCGCCCTCTCTGCCTGTGGGGGGGTGATTGCATTAGCTTGGTTTGGCTCCGGACCCCTGCCAGCCGCTCTCCACAATTCTTTGAGTAATGACTGAAATCGGAGATGCCCTTTTCCATGCGGTTAAGGGGCTCTAACGGCATTTGTACTGGGAGCATTGAGTGAATACCTGCAGTACCGAAGTAATACACACACATATCTGCCCAGTGAATGGGAGGTAGAATGGCATCTTTCTATTCTGATGGCAGAGTAAAGAAGCTACAGTCATTTACCAACACAATGCACATGGGAAATTCCTCGATTCTCAAATTGTGTTAGACTTTTCCTTTTGCTGATTTAAGATCAAAGACAGGTCAAATTTAGCATGTGATGGATTTAACCCTCACAAAGTGTATACAGAATTACAGTCAGTGAGTGATGCAAGCTATATACAAGCTGTGCAATTTCTCTTGGAGAGAGACAGTTTCCTTTGGAGAAGCATGTAATTTTCTGATGGGAAATATGAGGTATTTTGAGCTCATAAAATGAGCACTACTCATCACCGTAGCTGTCATTTCAAATGGCTAAATGATGGGAATAGAAACCCCGCAGCAGGGTATATATCTCCTGCCTCATCTTATTTTATCCGTTTGTTTACAGTTCTGATGATGTGGATATCAAATTAACCGTTCGTCAACGTAAACATCTCTCTGTATTTTTGTCTGTGTGTGTCTCCCAGATGATCCTCTTCTCAGCATGCTGCATATGCGGTTTGATTGGTGGGATTCTCAATTTCCAGTTCGTACGGGCACTGAATAAACGGCCTAACTCCATGCATTCGATCCACCTGGCTGCCATGACTCTGGCCTGTCTAGGTAAACGAACAACAAACCCAACCCTCTGTCTCTTCCAGTGTAGAAATTGGAAGGAACTGAACAATTGTTGATGCTAATCACATTTCTCCTACATTTATCTATGTTAGCTCAAAGAAGAAATTGTTTAGTTTAGTCACGCAAACTGTCAGGTGATGGTGCAAACCACCATTGTGCAGCTCCATTTTGAAATGATAAGATAAAAAAGCTAATATGCTTCAATTAGCATTTTCACTGTGCTATGAAGTCTAACGCACAACATAACACTCTTACAAAATTTGTGACACAATATAATGTGATCTTTTCAAATATTTCCATAAGATCAAGTTGAAAAATGGGAAGAAGTTAGCTGAGTCTTTAAGCTGTGTGCTCAGGGTTATGTTGTTTTTTTTCTTCTGTTGACAACATCCCCTGTCTTGCCCAGGAATCTCATCCTGTACGTTGTCCACATGGCTAACGTGTCGACTGGCCAGCTCCGAGCAGCAGAGGATGTTCCTGGAGAGGGAACACTCACTGCACCATTCACATGAGATGACAGAGAAGGTGAGACCGAAAAACAAATCTCCAGATGATTTTGGGGACAGAAAATGCACAATATCAAAAGTTACTTGTCCTTTCCAGGAAATCCTTGACAACTCAAGCAATGGGATTCCTCAGATTTCCTACAATGGACACACTACAGCATCTCCTTGATCTCTCACTGGAAACTTCCCTTTGGAAACTTCGTCTTTTTTTCTTTGCTGCTTCCAGCAGGAGACGGACATCATAAGGAAAGCTTTCATGCTTCTTAATAATTATGCAAACGTGGACTCAGAGACCTTCGGTACAACTCAAACCGAAGCCAGGATGGTGAACTGCTGTTGATGAAACAAATCAGGTAAAAATCCTCTCTGTGTGGGATCCTAACACTAACGAGCAGGATGATGGATCTCATCTAGTCGGCGTCCTTGGCAACATGAGCACAAACTTTGCATGAAACTGACTTTTTTTTTAAACTTATATTTAAATCTTGTTGTCCTTATTCTTTGTTTATGGAATGCAGACCGAGATAGCCAATGGTAGACTAGATGTATTGTCTGATAATGGAATGCTTTGACATGAAAATACAGTGACGTGCAATGTATTCTACGGTATACCCATGCTTGTATATCAGGTATCTATAAAATCAAACATATTTTTATATAATGCTTCTTATAAAGTTGATTCAAATAAAGTACGGCTTATCTGAGAGGTGGACTGGGATTAACTGTGTCAATACTCATTCATTTTTTTCAATTTGAGAATATCTGAAATGTATTTAAACTAAGAATGCAGAATATTAACTCAAAACGAAAATCAGAAATGTATATGTTGGTATGGGTATGAAGGAATTTTTGAAGGCTTTGGTTTGAGAGACTTATAAAATTAAATTTGCAACAGCTTGCGCATCATACGGTGGATACAGTATTTTAAGAGGTAAAAGCATTCCTATGGGACGGCAGCTTAACGCAGGGATGCTGCTGGCTCTGTTCAGAGTTCCCACCGTCATCGTAAAGCCAACAGATGAAGTAAATCTGCATTTTATGGTTTCTCTCAAGCCTAGATGTTTCGAAGGGGCTGCGGGCAGCAAAAGGAGACGGCGCTATAAAAAGCAGCATCTTCTACCTTCTCATGCATGCTCAGAGACACAGCTGTGACCCCCTGTGCAGATACGGAATCGCCGTGACAACGTCATGCTGCTCGGTACTTAATTACGGGGTACGTCTACTGCAGAAGGCCCCAAGCAGGGGTGTTTGTGCATTTATCTTTGGGTCAAGTGCGGCCCGAAACAGCAGAAGCTGTCGGGAGCTCTTGCTGACTAAGAAAACATGTCACTATCTATCACCATGACAACAGACAGGAGTGGGGCCATGGCGCCCTGGAGAGATCCAGATATGCTTCCCCCCCCCCCCCCCCCCTCTGTGAGTGTAATGTGGAGAGAAATGCTGAATCATGTGACCTCCTGTGGTGCTGCTGTCTCAGAAAACAGTAACACTAGACAGTCTGTGTGCGGCAGGATATTTTCTGCTCATGCATCGGTGCATGTTTGGATCCACGACAGCCAGTGAGTGGGGACTAAATGCTCCAGCTGACACCTCAGGTCACCCTAATGATCTTAATGTGACACTGCTCTAAGAAGAGGATCCAGAATCAATGAGAATTCTTGCCAGGCTTGTCAGTGCAGAGCTGTAAGATTACATAACAAAGGGCATGTTAGTATGCACTTGGTGTTTTTTCTACTTTGGAGGCTAAGGTGAAAATTAAAGATCGTGATAAAGTTATTTTCCCTACCAAAGTATTGGATCATGGAGTATTTACAAAGGGTGATTTCGAACTGATAGAGGAGGCTGATAATCCCAAATGGAGCAGTAAAATCAAACAAACTATTCCAAGTTGATGTTACAACAAATTTATTTTATTTTTTTAAGTTTTACCGTATATATTTCATGTCCTATTTAGGCAACTCAGCATGGACTCAGATAATAGAAAAAACAAGATAAATATGTTTTCTTTGTTTTCATATATGCCAGTTAATGAATTTCAAAAGTCTAGAGTTATTTAGCAAACGTGACATAAACAATTATTGTTCCGTTTCATTCTTCCTCCTGCCCAGCAGGGGGCAGCATAACGATACCGCTAAAACACGTCTTTTCAACGGAAGACATCTTGTTTGTCTTCCGGTCTGAGTTAAAAAACATGGCGGAGGACGCGCATGCTGAAAACGGGCCGAAACACGTGAAAATGTCCGGTGGTGACCCCGCAGGCCCCGTCGTTGTCAGCCCGGACCAGGAGACCCCCGCGGCGGACGGAGCCGCCGCCGAGGTCCCGTGCGCCATTCCGTCGTTCGCCGCGGCCTCGGAGCTCGTGCCGGCGGCGTACTCGTGTCTGGTCACGAGCGCGCACCGGCGACACGTCGCCCTGCCGCCGGTGTATCTGAACAAGAAGAAGACGGGCATTAAAGAGGAGCTGGAAGGCGAGCTGCTCAAGTACTCCCAGAGGTACCAACACAAATAGGACTTTGTGTATATATATTTTATGTGTCGGTTTTTGGATATGTGTGGTGTCACGGAGCAGTCACGGTCCCATGTTTTTGTACGTTAAACGTGTTTAACCAGGAGTTTCCAACCTTTTTTTCTTATTTAGCTAAGTAAACACGGGCCTTTAGTCTTGATAGAAGTATATGTGACATTCAGATATAACTTAATGGCACATTCAGCTCGTGACATTTCCAAACTAACTGCCTAGCTACGGACTATTTTGATTAAATCGTGTCTGGCCCACTTTGCTCAGCTTGCAGTTTGTCTCTTTACAGGCTGAATGGAGTGCCCTTGGCTTATGACAGCATCAAGATCGTGGGAAAACACGGGAATATCCACGATGATAGCGGATACATCCACATGGACATAGAAGCCAACTTTATTATATTTCAGCCCCGAAAGGGACAGAAACTCCTGGTGAGTTCAGTCCCCGGTGAGGACCTTCCTCGTGACCAAGTTTGAAAAAAATCCACCACAGGATCTCCGCAAACCTGGGCTGTTTGTCTCCCACAGGGGAGAGTGAATAAGCTGGGAGTGAGCCACGTGGGCTGCCTGGTGCACGGCTGCTTCAACGCCAGCATACCCAAACCCGGCCTGGTCTCCGTGGAGACCTGGAGGGACGCCGGGCCCCGGATCGGGGCCGAGCTGGAGTTCGAGGTGACCACGCTGGACGCTGACGCTGCGGGGGTGCTGCTGATCCGAGGACGACTGGAGAGGACCAGGTCAGTGTGGCGGTGCCCCGTTAACAGCCTTTAAAGCCCCCTTTTTAACATTTCCTTTAAATCATACTATCATTTGCCCTAAAAACGTGAGCAAATGATGGCAATTGGCTCCCTGGTGAACCTAATCAGAGCTTGCCTGCTGCCACTTGGGGGCAGCGTCAGATCTTTTAGGCTTTATGTTTTTCTGGGAAGTCCTAGTGGACAAACCTCTTTCAGACAAGCTCTCTGCCGTCATTATTTATGCTTTTTTTCCTCTCTGTGGAGCGGAGTTTCAGCTCAGCAGCGACGTCTTTCCACTCTGGCCTCAAAGCCAGGGTTGTTGGAACGACGTGTAGCTCTGCCTCGTCGGTGGAAGTTTAGTTTGAGACGTCGTCTTTCTGTCAGGAAAGGAGAGTTACAGACTAGTGAAAAACCGTGGACAACAGCTGCTTCACGCTGAGGAACCAAAAGTCCCAAAGTCTGATGATCAAATTGTGAAAAAATAACTGCCTTTTTTTCTACCACTACTCTAGTTTAGGGCTTTCAAATCTACATTTAAGTCATTTCTTTGTGCAGTAGTGGCAGATTTAAGTAATAGTGTGTGTTCACGCCCCTGGCTCATGGGTTCTTGTCCTTTTTGTCATTTAGGGTGCAGGAGCTTCTTTCAATTGGTGAGAGCTCAGAGTTGAGCAGTCCAACAGATCAGCCAGAAGGGCCAGTCGCAGAGCTCCCCGAGAATCCTCCCGACGACCCCCCCAGGAAAAAGAAGAAAAAGAAAAAGGACAAAGTCAAAGAAGAGGAGATGGAAGAGGAAATAAAACGGTCGCCTCCCGACCAGCCGGACTGCGACGCAGCCGCAGAGCCCACTGAGACAAATGGCTCAGAACCCAGTGAGAGGAAAAAAAAGAAGAAGAAGAAAAAGGAAAAGGAGAAAGACGTAAAAGAAGAGGAACAGGACATGGAGGTGTGTCATGTGGAGATCCAGGGCAGCGACTCCAGCGGTTACTTCAGTGACAAGCCGAGCAAGAAAAGGAAGCACGACAGCAGCGGCCTGACGGATGCCACCCCGACAAAGTCCAAGAAGAGGAAAGGAGACGTCGAGCAATTCGCCTGAACGAGGAGAAAAAGAGCAGGAAACCCGTCGACCTGCACGGGACGTCTGAGGCCGGCCTCTGTGACGGTCGACGCATTTTAAAGGGCAGGATCTCTGACTCCTGACGGGCTCAGTGGGGACCGATGAGCAGCCGTGCCAGAGCCCCCCCCTCAATGGATTGTGATTCCAGTCCGCTGCCTGATGGTGGAGCAAAACCACCTCACATCAGCACCAGCACACAGACAGTCAGACGGTTGCGGGAGGCTTTCACTTGGAGCCTAAAAAGACTGATACTCACCGCAGAGAGGTTTGCTTCTTACGCCTCCTTCAGTCCCAAACGAGCGGCCTTCATAAGGGCGGTTTTACGGGTCCTCCGGCGAACGGTCACTCGCTTCCTGTGATTGTTTTGATAGGTCTGACCGAGAGGCGGTGAAATATGAGATCAATATTTCATCCTCGTCGACCCAAAGAGTTTTTGTCCCCTGTCATCATCCAGAAGAGAAGTAATTAAAAAGTTCTTAAAAACCGTCAAGATTCAGAAGTTGTCTCAGATTTCTCTTTAAAAAAAAAAAATCTTTTATGTTTATTGTTTTCTATGGAAAAGAAATCCATTAGAAACTCTAAGGAAAACCAGTGGGTGTCAAGTGATGAAGTGCCGACAGCACTAAGGATCACTGTTTTCTTTACCCTGCCTCCACACACACACACACACACACACACACACACACACACAGATCCCCCGGCCTTTCAGTGGGGAGTCTAATTAGCTGTTGGGTGCTAAGAGCTGGGGAGCTTATCGGAAGCTGCCGGGAACAGAGCAGATAAGGAGCTTCATTAAACTCTCCTCCCCTTCATCTGTAATACCTGACATTTAATCGTAGCGCCAAACTGGAGCTCGCTCACACACACACACACACACGCGTGTCCAATACTTTTCCCTTTGAGATCTTATTTTTCTTAGTTTTGCCAAATTCCCACATAAGTGGATTCTGCCAAACTGAGCAATGAGGTCTGTCTCCACTGATCCTATGGCTCACTTTAAGAGGCTGGAAGCTGTCGTATAGAATAATTTTTCTCTGGATTACGGCCTCATGCTAAATGCATGAAGCGGTCAGATGATCGAACTATCTTCCAGCACCCGTCCCGTTTCCTGTCAGCTGCTGGGGAAAAAGGGCCTTTTCTAGTCGTTTCAACATCTGAAAGAGAGGTCAGATGCTGAAACAGAAACTCCAATAGTGTTACTACATTTCTGACACGAAATTTAAGAAAGGAGCAAAAAAGATACCTGAAAGATCGACGATACCTCCCCATCTGTAACTTCTAAAACTAAAGAAAGGTTTTATGACCCAGATGAATGGAAACCTGAAGGCTGTCATTGTTCCAGGTGCTGACTGGGACCACTCTGAAAGAGACCAGAGGGAAAAGAATTCAACAATGCAGGAATAACTTGAAATAAAAATAAATACAAAGAGGTGTGACCTCTTATCACAAGGATTAAATTAAAGGTTTAAATGAACACATTCATACAGTCAAATGGAAGAATCGGCTCAAGAAGCGTCAGTGTTTGAGAAATGTTTGCTAATCACATGTTTCTTTCAATTCTTCCAACGCTCATGTTCGAACACCAGCTGTTAACACACATTTTTATCATTCGCCTAAAGGAGCAGGAACTCCCTTTAGGGCATCTTTGATAAAGCGTTCATGTGGTCATCGCTGTTGGTTCCCAGAATGTTGAGAATCACCTCAAATTACGCAACAGCAACATAACAGAAAACATTTCAAACCGTCGTCTTCCGATCTCGTGACGCTTCGGTGTAATTCGTCCCCCCGTGACCTCCGTCATGCCTTATCGCTCTCATTTGCCCAATCGCTGGCCCGGCCCCCGGTGCACCTGTACCCCCTCCCTCCCGCTCTCCCATTCATCTTGTCATCCCTCCCGACACTCCCCTCACGCCGGCCGCCCTCCTTCCCCTTTTCCTGCTTTCCCTCTCCTCCCGCGCCTCCTCCTACTTGTCTCCCTGATTTATAGGAGGCGGTGTGCAGTTCACACACATTCCACTTCTGACATCCACCCCCTCCTTCGAGTGGACTCTCGTATCTACGCACGGTCGTTTATCTTCATGATCCTCCTATGGAGAGAGGAGGAGGGAGGGCTGGAGGGAGCAGACGCCGGGAGTGTTTGGTTGAGCCTCCGTCTGCCTCGACGGGAGCCCTATCTGCTGTGCGACTAGGTTGGCCGTGGGTCTCTATCTTTTGTGTCAAAGTTTCCAGGCCCAACGGCTCCTACATTAAAGGGCCTGACGCAATTCTCCAGGTTCCGGACACACTCACATAACAACCCATGACACACATTCGCTGGATCTCTCGCTCTTTCACTCATGCGTAGATATCCCCAACCCACAATCCGCAAATCCCCATCCTCACACACCCCTACTGGCCAGGCCTAATTAGTTATGTGGTCGGCCCTCCGCTCCATCCCAGAGCCCCAAATGGCAGCAGGTCATAAAAGCTTAAGTGTTCCACCAGTCAGAGGCGCGCAACTGCGGCCGTATATCCTCTCAACGCAGCCCGGGCCAGAGTCGCCTCGCACTGAGGCCCGTCTCTCACCGGCCAGCTGACATCTATGAAATCTCTTTGAGGCTTTTTCAAAGGGTGTTTCGGTGAGAGTTTCTTGGCGCTCCAGCCTCGCGTCTCTGTTTCTGACGCTCAACTGGAGTCGACTAGGACTTTTTTCAAAGGCTCTGTTTCCGAACTTTTTCAAAGGCGCACGTGCACACACCGGTAACCCCGAAAGTAAACGCTGAGCCGGGGTTCCCATAGCCGGTTGGTTCCCAGGGCGCCCGACGCCCCAAGGCCCCCACCTCGGTAACCCTGGCGACGGCGGGTGTGGTGCTCCCCAGTGACACGCTCAACTCCGGGGAACTGGGTTTGGAGTGTGTATGTCCATGACCTTTTTATTGTCCAGGTGATACTTCTCATACTCATCAGTCAATATGCTGAGGAAGGTTTTCGGTAATCGCAACAGGGTTCGATTATCCGCTGTCCTCTCCGTGTTACCGTCTGCACGGGGACAAAGGAAAGTAAGAGGCTCGCTCTCGCATTTCGGTATCCATTTGTTCACCAGATCCAAACCACTCTGATGTCCGAAGCTGTAGCTCCACTTTTAAAACTCAACCTCTCAGTGAAATTAGACTAAACTATTACTCTGGACCTCAACAGTCTTATGGCCCTGAACCCACCGGGGGCCATGCAGACCAGCATGTTGCAGGCCGTGCAGGGGGGGGGGGGGGGGGGACCCCTCACCTCCAGTTTCTTCTTAGTTTTTCCACCAGCTAACTACACTTTCTCCTCTTTGCAGGGACTTTTAAGGAAATGATGTATGCGGTGAATTCCAGCTTCAGGATTTCATCTGATAAAGATGATAAGTCAGAAATGATAATTAGAAGATTGCTTAACACTACTGACCCTAGCTTCTCATTACATGGTATCATATTTATACACAATTTTGTACCTTCTTGGTAAGAGCTGGAGAGTGATTTTTCTGTTTCTAAATAATCCTTATGAGCAGATATCAGTCTTTGTGAATCAGGCTGTCTTCCCACAGATGCCATCATATTCCATCTGAGTAGTACCTGAGTTTGATGCCAGGTTTTTACCTCGTCTCTTTGAGTTCTCGAGGAGCTCACTGCTGACCTGCTGCTGGCAAAGATTGGGGCCAGTTATAAAAGTAACACCCATGTGGACCACGCCTATCTGGAGGTTTGCACTTTTCTGTGAGTATGTGTGTTTTCGTCTTTTCTGGGCAGTCAGCGGAGTGAGATTAATAATGTTAGGTATAATCAGGGGGTAACGGGAGGCTCTTAGCTGTCTAGACAATGTTCAGCCCAAACTGTAACTCCTACTCTGAAAACAACGAGGAAAAATGGCAAAGAAAGGACAAAAGGTTAGAAAAAATAATCTTCGGGTTAGTCTTTTAATCTTAATTGTTCTATCATAACATCATCTGCAGGGACATAGCTTATGAGCGAGAATAGATCAAATGAGCCCAGAAGGATCATAGGGGCAAACTAAACTATGATGTATTGTTGAACAACAAGCCAATGGAAAAAAATAATGCGTTTTTTTTGTCACTCCTAGTACATTTAAATGGGGGGAAAAAGCAGCAAAGTGCAGAGCAGTGTGAGGCAGGGGATAAGGAGAGGAACACACACGCTGTATGTCATCAGACCTGTAGCCACAGCCTCCCAAAACCACAGAAGAATAAATATGCCAAAGAGGGGGGAGAAAAAAAAGAAAAAAAAAGAGCACTGGAAAAAATGATCTCACACTTGATCATGTAGCTTTACAGGACAATACCCGGGGCACAAGTAAATATTTTATGGTCGTAGTTTTATGACGACCCTGTCAAACTGCAGGGCAGAGTGGATGGCACCTATGGGCGAAGCACACGGATGAAAAGAAACCTGGGTGGCCGACACTGCCGCCGATAATGTGTACGATAGAGTGGATTTCTGGAAAAGCACTTATAAAGTCGTTGACAGGAAGATGAAAGGAGCCCCTTCGTTCGGAGAACCAATGGCTGACTCAGAAAGGGGACTAATTCTAATGACCAAAGAGGAAACATAACAAATACCTTAAAAGTTAGATGTTAAGATTTAGAAAATATTCTTTGATTCGTCATGATGGTCAGCCTGTGCCACAGGTGCACCGTAAGCTAGCATAAAGCATAAATGGTCTTCTTCAGGTGCCGCTAGTTTTGTCGTTTTACTTTTCTTTTGAGTACGCATGAAGCTCTTATGATATTTTCCGAGGGTGACAAGGAAATGGGGAAAACTACAAATCCCCTACTTCATCAGTTTGCCTTTAACCTGCCGAGACGTGTGTTTGTACACAGTCTGAGAAAAGCTCTTCGGCTGTTTGGATTACTCAAACGAGAGGTGTTAGACACACGTACAGGAAGTGTGATTGCATGTAATGGTTTGCTGAATGCGATTGCCTCGACTTTTTTTTCACGTTTCCTCCATAAAACTTAGACTGTATATAAAAGATGGACGTAGCACCGTGACATCACCCGCTGGTTTGTGGAAAACCATTTTAAAGCATTGGGTTTTTCACTTCATTTCTGGAGCCAGCAGTGAGAGCAGTGAGCTGGGTGGAGCTAAAAAATGAGCAAACGCTCTCAACAGGGTTCTAGTGAAAGCATAGAAGTTTTTGGTAGCATCCCATTTTCTTTCTAAGAATGTTATTCACAGCTTTATCTGAGAGGGAAGCTGGTCTACAAAAACAAAACCTGCTGTCTTGGCTTCCCAGTGTTGTGTTTTGTTGGGGTTCGTCCAATAAAAAAAGCAGATCTGTGTTTCCTAAATGACTGCCTTCAGAATCAGAATCACTTTATTTCCCAGTTTAAAAAAAAACATTTTACAGGCCTGGGAAATTCCTGTGGTGAGTGGTGCAAAAAACACTACCGTAAAGAAAAAAGGAGGTAGTTATTTGATTGACTGTTTTTATACACAAACAGATACCAACTGGCATGATGTATAGGTGCAGGGGTAGTCAGTTATTGGACAAACAAAGTGTGTCCGGGGCACCCGGAAAATGGAATTACACGAAGTCAGGTTACAGAATCTGAACAACACCAACATACTTTGTGTGCCAGAAAATCCGGTGTATTGTGAGGTTAAGACTAGCGAGCACAAACAGCTTCTAAATCTTTGTGATTGTGCCTCATATTTAACATGCGGGATTTAAACAAGTTTTTTTTTTATTTGTTTAGTTTCAACCAAAAAAGTAGACTGAGTTCAAAGCCAAGAGCGATCCAACTGTAATCAGACTTTTGGTGGGTTTGAACATCAATTACGAGCAGAAGATTGTCTTCATCAAACCTGTCCACATCCATCGGCGCAGCACGGATAAACAGACGGTCAGTAAACAACCCACAAAGCCATTCCACATCTCCTCTCCGGTTGTTAGGACTGCACCACCACACGTCGCCACACACACACTCAAACGTAGATATGGACTCACATGAAGAAATCGGCCATGTTGTTGTGGCTGGTAATCAGTTTCAGGGAAGAGCTGTCAGAAATAAGAAATCCAGCTGGTAAAGTAAACATTCCCGTGTTTGTTTGAGAACTGTTTCTCTTCACTGCTCTCTATATATTCAAAGCTTGCTAGATGTTTTTCTATCACAGCCGGTACTGTGTTTACTAGGGAAATCCTCATTTTTGTGGAAAACCTGTGGCAATTTATTTTCCGTAGACATTCTCAGCGTGCAAGCACACAACGAAAAAAAAAAAACGAATGAAGTGAACAGTCAGAAAATGCTAAACCGATCCGGCTACTACCTTTCCTCATCTCCGTTATCGTCACCTCATTTAGATGTGTAATCAGTCCCTGAGAAAACTCAGGGGCCGAGAATACGACTCTCAAGGTAAATGAAACACGGCACCCCGAAAGTACACAGTAAAGAGTGGCAGACCCTCTTTCAGAAAATAAACACAGCTCAGACTTAGCCGAGGGTGGGGGGGGGGGGGGGGGGTTGACTCAGTGCAAGGTGCTGACACGGATGAGGGGGAGCTGAGGAGCCGCGTGGTGATATTCTCAGCAAGGTTGGATTAAATTTAGGAGGGCTTTTCAGAAAAGAAGAAACCGAAGGCATGCAGCGGTTTTTGGCAAACGGGAGGGTGTGTGCGCTCGTCTGGGGGTAGGGGGGGGGGCCGGGGGGAGATATATGATGTGGTATTGGAGATTGTCCAAGTCTTGAGCCAGATCTTTCACATGGCCATCCAGCTGTGTAAACAGCCCACAACCGGTTGCTGACAAGGGCCTCCCGCCAATCGCAGCACAAGATGCAGGAGTAGGTGGGACAAATGGACCAATGAACAAGCTTTAAGCAGAGGAGGAAGGAAAGAAGAGAAGAATCAGAGTGACACAATGAGGAAGAGCCTGATAGGTCAGGAGTTAAACACATCTTCTTTACTCCCTCTGTCTCCCTTCAACTCCCTCTTTCTCAAAGGTTCAGACTCAAATTGGAGCTAATTACATGACAAGCTGTTTACAAGTTTAGAGCTTTTAAGTGCAAGAATAATCTTCTAATCAACACACGAGAAGATCGGCTTTTTTTGCGTTTGCTTGGCAAACAGCCGGGGATTTTTTATTTCAAACATCAAAGATAAATACTGAGATGGAGGGCGGGAAGTTGAAAACGCATCATAAAAGAGAAGCAGAGGAGGGTCCAGCATCAGGCTGCGAGAGAGAAGGAACAAGAACCAGACACTCCTCCCTCATGTCAGATTTACAGTAGAGGTGGTCGGCGAAATTTTGGCCGTGCTCTGAAAACACACCGAGGCCAGAGCCAGAGGAGGAGCAGGAAAACAGATTTGCATGGTGAGAACAGCTCTGGCAGCCCTGCAGCAGCACACGGGACACACGCTGTTCCCGAGTGATCTCTATATTAAAACATAACAACAACAGCTACTACTAAAACCAAACACTAAAAAATTCCTCCGTATATTTATTTGTATACTGGCAAACATTGCATCTAGTCTTACACACACACTTACACATTCATGTTCATTGTTAGATCCTTTACATGGATTTTTGCATTTAATTCTTTACACAGAGTGGGCATAAATGGTCTTTGAACTCACTTTGTGTAACTTATTACAGGGATTTCTGAGTCCTGCTGTGTTTTAGATTGTTAAACTTCCACTGTATACCCCCGTAAAAAATAGTGGCATCACAAGCCATCATTAATTTCCCTCTGCTAAACCAGTAATAAGAGAGCAGGGCAGGAAATGAGCCATTATGAGTGTCTGTGCGAAGGTCTCTCCTCACCGAAACTGGGATAAACCCCTGTAGGTGTATGTGTCGCCATGACTCTGTTTGTGTGCCTTCTTTTGGGGTTTTACTCCTTATTTAAGACCAATATTTACTAAGTAGCCCCAGGGTGAGATTACCTCATATTCTCCCACCCAGCTGTGCTTTCTCAGCGTTTCCACGACAACCAGAGGAATGTCCCATCATGTTTATCTGCCTGCCAGGAAAACAGAGTGAGGAGAAGGAGAAGCTAAGGGGAGATGGAGAAGAAACACTCAGGCAGTGGTGTGTACATGACATGCACTTGTGCGTTTCCACTCATTTATTTGAAACAGTTCCTCAAAAATGAAGAAAGTGCTTACAAGTGGAAAAAGACAGAGGGCAACCTGTTAGCTTAAAAAGAATTGTGGCCACAAAGCTACTGTCCACTAATGATGGTATTATTGTGGTTTGCTATGACTGGTCAAACAGTTTGTTATGGAACAGACAACTTTTATGAGACATATGGAAACTTTAAATATTCATAATCAGTCAAGGCAGCACAACTATTAAGTATTCAAACAACTTTTTTGCATAATATCAGAGCTCCTACGTTCAATTAACTTAGTAGCTGGTTTACAGGTATGGAAATAAATCTGTGCATTCTGTCTGTGAAAACTTAAAACTAAAAAACTGCGTAAAACAAACAAAGAGCTTCTGAAGAGAGAGTCTTCCTATGTGCCAAGACCAACCAAGAAGGGCTGCACAGCAACCGAGCCTACAGAACCAAAGTGTTTGATTAGAAGGTACACAATTAAAGCCAGAGAACAGGCAGTAAAAGGGGTGGAAGTATCATAATACTCATGATTGTTTTATCTGCCTTTGCCTGGACGTGAATGTTTAAAAGTATTGATGAAAATCAAGAGGGTTACCAAGCAATAAGTAGCCCATATTATAAAAACTGGCTTTGGGTGACTGGCCAACTGCACTATTCACCAAAAATAACTAAAAGCGTTTTGTCTTGGCATGCATTGATATGAAAGCGTTTAGAAAAAAAGAATTCATTAAAAAAAAACTAAAACTTGTCAGGTGAACACGATTTTGATTATCCCAATCGACGCTTATGAGCTTATGAGGACCAGCTTTTTACCTCCTAACAACAAAACTCAGCCTTTCCATTGAGCCCAGCAGAGCCAAACATCTCCGGCCCAAAATGCTGTTATTTGAAAAAAACGCGAACATGTGGAGTAACCACCTACAATTTTCGTAATTGTGATGACCAGGGATTAAGGCCCACAGTCGCACCACAGTGCCTGCAGTGTGTAGGTCTTGCCATGGGAACCGACAGCTATTTGCTTTGATTTGCAACAGAAAAGCTTGTGGTGTGTGTGAAGACTCTTGGAGAATGTTCTGTTTGGTCTTCTCCGAGCGGTTTTAAGTGTCTAAAGTATCATTATTTAGCCTCTGAGGCTGAGGGGAGAGTGCAAACAAGACAGTGTGACCTTCTGTCAAGAGCCTCCGTTCTTCAGAAGCTCATTAAGGGCATCCAGGAGGACAGCACATCAATTGGCGGGGCCCTCCCGTTTCCTCACGGCCCTTTAAAGCCCCACTAAACCCACTCACAGCCCGACGAACGGCAGAAATAGACTCAATTTAGAGTCAGAGGGAGCATGAAAGATGTCGCGCTGTGAGGTGGTGTAGGCAACTTATTAAAACAGCGGGAAAGACCTTTGGACTCGGGCCCAATAGGATCTCACCATGTCGTGCGCTGATCGGATTTTGGAAAAAGTTGGATGCACTTGTCGTGATGCTGTTCTGCTTCGTCTCTGAACAGTGACCGGTTTGATTGGCTTGACTTTTTTTTTTCATTTGGGTGAATTGCTTTCCTACAAAAGTGGCATTTATGCGCAAATGCAATTACGAGCTGACCATGGAGATGCAAGCACACTTACAGGATTCCACTTTGGTACATTGTCTCAGTGATATTAACCTGATGGAGTTTTCGCAAAAGTACGCTCTGGCTCCAGCTGAGGACACTGATGAGAGTTCCTCCTACCTAAGCGACTCGTCTTGGAGCAGGGACCTGCGGGACGACGTGCGCACTGCGCAGCTTCTCACCCCGGACCTGGTGACGGGCTCACCGGGGTACTACGGCCGCCACGCCAAGTCCAAACGGAGGAGGATCATCACCGTCGTCCAGCGGCAGGCAGCCAACGTCCGGGAGAGAAAGCGGATGTTTAGCCTGAACGAAGCCTTCGACGAGCTGAGGAGAAAGGTGCCCACGTTCGCCTATGAAAAAAGACTGTCCCGGATCGAAACACTGCGCCTGGCCATCGTCTACATCTCCTTCATGACGGACCTGCTGGAGAACACCTGAGACAGAGGAGAGAACTGAGCTGTTAGATGTGCCACTGATTCCAGCAACAGGTGATGGAACAGGTGAACTGCGTTAGGTCGACTTGCGGTAGCCTACATTTGTATCATGTTTTAACTAAAGGGGCTGAAGAAATCCAAATAACAAGACGGCTACAAAAGTCTCCAAACCTTGTTGGGTGTTTGAATAACGTTGATGAGAAATATAGTGACCATCACAGAAGATTTTGTTGTTTTGTTTTTGGCTGAAACATGTTTTTCTTTACATTATTTCCAAACGTTGATGCTTTATAGGCTATATGTGACCTAATGTTGCCAACAATAAATAAATAAGTCAACACTTTAAAAGTAGTTTAAGTCGATAATTGTGAATATTGGATCACATCAATTTACCACGTGATTTATTTGTGTTCGTTTTGAAGTAGATGGTCCAACTGAGTTAATTATGAAAGTATTATGGTTTTATGGACTGCTAACGCTACCCTACTTATACTGAGGTATCCACGTGAGGCCTTTGGTAGAACAGCTGTGTTTCAGCACCTCGGAGAGCGACGGAAGCCTCACCTGCTGGACCGAAACAGGTGAGGCCACAAGGGCCAAAGCTACGGACAAAGCAGGAACTTTTGCATAGCTAGTGCCTCTTATCAGCACAGACTTTGTAACGGATCGGGTTAGAATAGCAACTTGCAGGCCATCTGCGTCAGGCTCTGGTGATGCTTTGAAGTGGGATGAGAAATAAATGTGAGATATTACATGGGTGGAGCATGATGGGTCACCTGTTCTCCTTGTGTTCTCCCTGTTCAGAGCAGGGACATGCGGGCTGTCAGGTGCTTTAATAGATATCTTTACGACGTGCTTTTGTGTAGTTTTCTTCTGGGTGATTTCTCCTGAGTTGTGATATGTTAGGAGCCCCCAAAAACGTGCTTGACCGTCTTCGCCAGCCCTCTGAGTATTTGCATTGTGCTCCAGCCTTCAGCGACCCCGCTGTGCGCACGGATCCGCCCTGAGTGCTCCCTGGGACAGATCTTCCTTTAAACCTGAGCCGTGGTGCCGCGGTCCCTGCGGGGAGCCCGAGCCATTTAAAGTGCATACCTCAACGCGGGGCCGCGGACGGGAAAATAAACACCTTGGTCTGCTTATACCAGCAGCGCCCCCCCCCCCCCGCTGGGATAACCTCCTGTGTTCCAGTGGGTCTGGTGTTGTTTCACCACCAGCGCTGCTCCCAGCTCAGAAGCCCTCACTTGCAAACAGAAACGTATGGTTTGCGTTTGAGGGTAAACATATATTCTCTTTGTTTTTCTTGAAAGGAGAAAAGACTGGGTTGTGAGATGGTGTAAAAAGTTGTACGACCTTCCTTTTTCATGACAGGCACCCAATCAGACTCTTACCTAATAAAATTGAGTAGAAAAACTAAACAAAAGATTCTCTAAAATAATCTGATAATTGTGACTTTTTGCATGATATTGAACAAAAACTGGATGACTGAAATTTAGGTTATTTTGCTTAGTGTGCAATAAATCTAGGAGAAAAAAAAGGTACCAAAAGTAGAAATAAGTTCATCTTAAGCAGTTATGTTGAAAAAAATTGTATTGTATTGTAACTGGACCCAAAAGCCACAAGCTTTAATAAATCCCTCCTCTATCCATCCTCCCACTCTTATGTAAAAAAAGAAAAGAAAAGAAAGAAAGCTTGTATAATTTAAACAGTTTTTCCTCATATTATAGTCTCCCTCTCCTGTAGTATTATGTTACACCCATCTTCACCCAATCACAACACTCCCCAAAATCCTCCTGCCCGCTCTCTGCTATAAGAGCTCGGGTCGTCCCAGTCTGGCAGACACCTCTCCATCTCCGTGGCGCACGAGATTTCGTAACAGGGCGCAAGTCCACACCCCAGAGCAGGCCCCTATAGTTTTCCCCTTCAGGAACCCCTTTCGTGTTTGTTGGCGTCGCGAGCACGTCGGTGGATTGGGTCTGCGGGGGGGGTTACGTCGGTCCACAAAGGCCACCGTGAGGTTTCTCTCTCTCTCTCTAAAAAACGATGCGGGAGAACGACCCCTCGCCCATGGACAGCGCCGGCAACAGCGAGGAGGAGACCGAGCGCCAGCTGCCTCGGAGAGGAGCGAGGAAGAGGCGCACCGCCCGGAGGAGCACGGACGAAGAGGAAGAGGAGGGAGACGCGGAGAGCCCCGGGCCCGAGAAGAAGAGACGCAGGCAGAGCTGCGACGGCGGAGGTGGAGGAGGAGGAGGAGGAGGAGGAGGAGGCAGCGAGGCCAGCGGCGGCAGCAGCCCCGCGCAGTCCTTCGACGACCTGCAGACGCAGCGCGTCATGGCCAACATCCGCGAGAGGCAGCGGACGCAGTCCCTCAACGAGGCGTTCACGTCCCTGCGCAAGATCATCCCCACCCTCCCGTCGGACAAGCTCAGCAAGATCCAGACGCTGAAGCTGGCCGCCCGGTACATCGACTTCCTGTGCCAAGTCCTGCAGAGCGACGAGCTGGACGCGCGGGGAGCCAGCTGCAGCTACGTGGCGCACGAGCGCCTCAGCTACGCGTTCTCCGTCTGGAGGATGGGGGGCGCGTGGTCCCTGTCCACCACATCCCACTAGCCGGGGCTCGCGTCCCCGGGGGATGTGACCGTGAGGTAAGAGGAGACACCTTTTGCTTTTGGTCCTAGAACAGGACGTCTGCCCCGTGCGCATTTACGCTCCCTGCGCACTGAGCCAAAGCATAGTTTCTCTTCCATTTTCTTATTTTTACGGTAATATTTTGAAGGCAAGCTGTCAGCATTACTTGACTTGTATGTGGTTGAAAGGACACGAATGTAAAAAAAACTATTTTATTTGAAAAATGATATGTTCTCCCTCACATAAAAACTCACTTAACTGCACAGAAATGACTTTTCTTCTGAGAGGAATGTTTTATGCTCACTGTACTTGAGGTCATGAGTGTTTGATACATTTCTCTTAACCTAAGGTGCAGCAAAATGTTTTGGAACTATTTGAATATCATTAATAAAAGTAATGTCTTTCACAGATAATCCAGACTGAAGAACCAGTGGATAAGGCCAGTCCTTCCAACAGGCTAAAAAGAGTCTAAGCTGATGTGCTTCAGGCCTCAGAGGAATGCAGCCTTTTCATATTTCCCTTTTGCAAGGACTGTGATGTTTGCAAGGGAGCACTTAAGACAGACAGGACGGATATGAAGGAAAAGAGAGACCACTGCGACTATGAATGTTGTAAAAAACAAACAGACTCTGACAAACTACTCTGTTTTGAAACATGAGAGGAGATCGACAATCCACTCCACATTCCCTGTGACAGTGTTTCACAGAAAATGAAGCCTTTTGTATTTATTTTTCTATACAGGTATGAAATTCCTATCCCTACATCTCAAATAAAAGTTATTTATTTTTGGGGAAATCTCAGAATGCTGAATGGATCCAGACTTTGAGTATTTTGTGTCTTGTAAATATTTGCTATCATGTTGAATAAAAAACAAACAAATGAAGGTATCTATCCTTTCTCTCGATTATCTGGACATTCATTTCAGCTTTTAGTAGAAGGGTGCTTCAAAAGAAAGTAGAATTACATGACTGTCAGCTGAAGTTTTGAATAGTTAATTACTTAACATTTGTTGTTGTTATTTTAAACAAAATTCTCATGGTTTCAATACTTTGAAGCAATGTAAAGTTTATTTTCATGGGTTTTTGGTGAATCCCCTGTTAACTAAGCCAGAGTGGGGGCGGGCAAAAGAAAACACCTCACCCCACTGGCCTAGTCTGTAGTGATTTCATGAGCTTGGGGATCTGGGAAAGCCATAATTAGCTGGTGGTCTGTTTGAACGCGGTGAATTTGGAGCTGGTGGAAGCATGTGTGATATTCCCAGATGTCCTTCCAGCCACAGGTCAGCGTGTGAGCTGCCTGCAGGTGCGAGCGCAACTAAATCTCAAGAGTTTTGACCGATAAATAATGACTATACAGTCATAGTGGAACCTGGATTGATCATGCAGTTGTACATTTGCATATGGGGAAAAGGAAGATATCATGCACACGAAGACACGCTAAACACAAAGGGTCTTCTAAAAAGATCAATAATTGGACAGCAATCTCAAGATTTAAATAATCAAACATCGATACAGTTGCTGGATAAAAGCCTTTGTTGTTACTTTATTCTTTCAAAAGCATTTTCCAAGTGATTTCTTTGCTGTTTAATTTGAGTTGAAATAGCTTTCTGCCCATGGACCAGACTGATGAACCTGTGGAAAATCCAAATGTCTAAAAGATTTCAACCCTTGCCTTAAAGAAAAAAAAACACAAAACTCAACACTTGGACTGGAATGAGGTCTGGAGTTTTATCTTCTGAAAACAGGAGTCTTGAATTTGTGCATAAAGGCCAATATTTTACATAAAACAACAGATAAATAAAACTGGGAATAAGTGCCCACAGAAGTCTTGGTTCGAGCCATGAAAGATGAAAATCTCCCTACAGGGAGTTGCATCTCTCAAAGGTGCTGTTAGGGGATGATTATGGGAGCATTACTCTGTTTTTGCATCGTAGGTTGCGTGCGGAAGGTAAAGCCATCAGCTCTGACCTGAAACCCCCGCCGGCCAGCGGGGGGAATCGATTCCCACCCTGAGATCACCGTGGCCGTGTTATCTTAAACTTGAGGCTGTTGCTCTGACAGGGAGGAATGTCACCTTTGAGGCTTCAAGACACACACACACATACACACACATATAGGTTATGCACACACACGGGGAGATTTCTCACGCCTATGAAACAGGGAAATACATTCCACACGGAGGGAGAGAAAGAGGGGGAAGAGGACTCCTGCGATTCAGCTCCTGCCCCACTTTGATGTTGGAAAGTAATGGGATGACCGCTTGTTATCAGTGCGAAGGCATCTGGCTCTCCAGTTTTAAGTGTGCTATGATTTATAGACTCTTTGATGACTGACACACACTCAAACACACTCTCACCCGCTCATTAATCATGCTTTATATCTCACTGCTTTTTTGGGATTGCAGCACTTAAACTGATCCAAGCCAAAGGTACAGGACTTTGTATATTCTAATAATGCCAAGAGCTATAAATCCCACTCGAAATGGATTTCCGACTATTATGCACTGAAAAGAAGTCTGAGTCGAGGTTTGTTTGGTTGTTTAAACACTCTAGCAGAAGTCTACCTGTCTCTTTTTTTACCTCTCCCAGAAATGCATCTCCCTTACCAATCTTTTTCTCTGAAGTTTCCCATTACGGAGCAGAAAAACCCTGGTTTACATTAACCCTCAACACCACAAAAAGACCAGGGGGTAGAGGAAGTCAGGCTGAGACAGACAGGGGGGAGAGGGAGACTTGATTTGCAAGTCTGGTTTCTATTAGAGCTAATTATCTGTGTTTCATCTCAACCTGAAGCAGCTAGTGTGTGTGTGTATAAGTGTACGTATGCATGCGTGCCCTTTAGTTTTGTTTTACTTGCGAAATGTGACTTTTACCTAAACAGCACAAGTCAAACTAATCATACCTGAGGCCCTTCTGTTAGCTGAGACGAAACTCTTCTTTGTACATCACTTGGAGCCTCCATCTCTGCATGTCCATGGTGGAGTAAACTGGCCTCAGCACAGCACCAATATTAATCCAATTTTATGTAAATGTATGTAGTTGTATTCAATATGTGGTTTAGGAGTTTGGGGCCTTTAAAAAAAAAATCATCAACTCAGTGAACTTCTACTTTTCCTTGATATGTCACAAGAATCCCAGCATTTGACCATGATATCCAAGTCTCAGGACCCTTGGTACTGAAGGTTGGACATGTTGGAGACAGAAAGATCTGGATGAAGATGCTAACAATGACTTTGTTTAATGATCCATTCAATTAAAATCCCAGCAGATATGTCTCATTATTGTACCTTTCAGTTCAAGCACTAAAACCCCCATCTCTACCTAAAGCCAATTTAGATCAAGTATTGGTTTCGATCCATGTTTGTTGGCTGTTTGGGGACCCTTACCACCTTGAAAAAACCTTCACAAACACAAAGAGATTATTAAAAAAAAGAAAAAAACACAAAAAGAAATCAACCAAGATTCCATTCACGGAACTTTCCTGCTGTTTAATAAAACCACAGGATCAAATTAACTGGATATCAGCATCCAAAAACAAAACAAAAATGGAAAAGGACAACTAACCATCAGGAATGTTACATATAAAAAAGAGAATAAATGAATGGGAACGTCTGGGTCTGCGTGGTGGTTAGCAGGAATAGAGCACCTGGCCTGAATCTCAGCTGGAACTGCTCTGTGTGGATGTGTGCGTTCTCTCCTCCTACTACTCCTTCCACATCACAGAAAACGCATGGATATTTGTATCTGGATAAAGTAGGTTATTTACTTTTGTGTAAAAAAAATCACTGTAGACAGGCTGAGCACAGAGAGGAGTCGGCAAGCCTTATGGCTCAGTAGGCCATACCAATAAATATGACTCATAACAGCCTTGTGAAAAATGCCCCTCTCAGAAGCTGCAGGAGGGATTGTGAAACTGAAATAAGCATTTCAGTACCGGTACAGACGCAGCTATCTGTATATTAAATCATCATATCATGGAAGGAAATTGCTGGTTGGCCGCGTGTGGAAAGCTGTTTTAACCTGATGCGTTCAAGTGACTGCAGATCGAGGTCAACAGTACTAACTGTATCACCTAGGAGAAGAAATATATTTTGTTTACTTAAGAAAACAATCCTGATTAAGCTTAAAAAATAAATCTTTATTTTTTTAAGACAGCATAGCCGTCAAATCCGTCCAAACTGTCTCATGAAGTTTAATTTCATGTCATGCTAGCTGCCTGATGGTGTGTTTAGACTTCAGTTTGGCCATTTATTGGATTGCTGTCACTCTAGTAGACATGTGCTGTGGCAAAATAAAGTATGGACTTTGTGAGAAAGCATTCGATCTTCCACTTCTGACTTTCTGAGGGGGATCAACGTTTCACTGCACAGACAGCGGTAAGTTATTTGAAAGATGATTTTGATGATCTGTGTCCACATAAAGACTAATTCAAATTCCAACTGTGTCGGCTCAACTTTGAGGAACTCGGTGTTGTCTGAATTCTGTGGGACTAACATGTGTCCGTAAACTCTGTAAGTCCGGTTGTGGTGGGATCGACACAATAATTTGATTTATTCTAGGGTTACGCAAACACAATCACCGTTTTTGCTGTTTTCTTGCCGTGAGTCGTAAGTGTGAAGGCAGCATTTGTAACAATGCAGGAGTCAATGCCAAACCACATTTTGTCTGCATCACAAAAGCACGATCAACTGAAAGACGTCTGATGCTAAAACTCATCTACCAACAGCACAGACCTGCCATATTTGCAAAATATTCAGGAAACTACACAAAAAGTGCAGTAAAAGAGCCGGCCACTGTTGCTTACACCAGAATTAATGCGTTAAAGAAAATATATTCATCTTTACTTTCAGGAAAATATAGGAATTGATCATTGCAAATAAGCTGCACCCAGAATTTACAATGAGAGAGCCTTAGAATGGATGCATTGACATTTAAGGGCCACCTTCCCAGTCGGCCCGGCAGCAAACTATAATGAGGCAAAATAATTAGCATTTGCTTGCATTCGTCCCCTGAGGTCGGTGCCAACTGCAGCCATCAGTCTTAACCTGCGACCCCTCAGACTGACCCTCTCCCCAGAATCCAGTGACCCCCACCTGGGCCACAAGCCAGCACATTCACCTCCACAAAATGCCCACTCTGTCTCAGAAAATGTGAAAGACGCATGTGGAGAGAAGAGAGAAGGTACACGGATGGTGGTTGAAAGCTAAAATGCGAAGAAGCTGATGAGGCAGAAGAAAATTCAAGCGAGAAGGGAACAAACTTATATGAATCCTCTGAGCTCTCTTGCCCTTGGCTGTTTATCTTGTAGATTGAGTTAAACACAAGCCCCTCATAACTCTCTGCATTCCAGACAATATCACAGTGGCCCCGCTTTAAAAATATAAACATAGGCATATTATCAAAGACCTGCAGAGCTCAATCAAACACATAGGCTCTTTCTCCTAACTTAATTTACTCCACCTTAAACAAAGTGCCTTTATTGGATTTAAGCTGTCTAAATGTTTAATTTTGACTGAAAACCTTTAGGTCTCGTGATTAAAGTTAAAGAGGTTTTGTCATTTTCTCTCATATAACCTCGGTGGTTTCTTATCCCAGGCAGATCTACAGACATGGAAAAGCCTCAGGTCACGAACAACACCATGTCTGCTATTTCCAGAAAAGAGGGGACTTTGTTAGCTTTAACACAGACCCATTCACAGAGATGGAAATGCGACTGTCAGTTGGGGAAACGTGCATTTCCTTTTTGTGTCGACATGACGAAAGATTGCACCGACTGAACTCGCGTTAACGCGGATTTGCTTGAAACTCAGACACGGATAGACACGTAAAAAACATTGCATCATCTTAGATTATATAAGGCTCGGAGCTATTTCTCTGCTGGACACAAAAAGCAGAGCACAACCGTAGTTTACTGGCGTTCGGGGGGCCCCTGTCGTGAGTGGGCGCGCACAAACACACATGCACACAAGGGCGGAGGGAGGGATGACTTGGCAGTCAGAGTAAGTCCAGCTTCAGCGTTGGTCTGAGGGGAGCTGAGCTGGGAGAGATATGGATGTTAAAATGTGCAGCCTTCCTTCTTGCGTTAACTGTTGGGTGGTCTCTGCTCCTTTCTTCACCTTTTTTTTTCTCTCTTGCCTCTATCTCCTCAGTCCCCTTTTCATTACTTTGAGGGGGTCTTGTACGTCTCTCCGACCGCCTCTCACTCCCTCTTTCCCATCTCAGATCCCTCTCATCTTTCTTCATCTTCATCTTCATCGTGTTCTCTGATTTCATCTGTAATACAGTTTTCATTGCACTGTTTAAGGTTCACGTAATCTCTTTTTCTTCTTCAAACTCACTCTATTTGCCCTCTTATTGTTTACCTCCGTGTCCAAATACGAGAACACTCACCATGCCGTTCGCTAAATGCTGCTCTCTAAAGTCTTTGTGAGAGAAGAAAAACCCTACTGAGACGGGGAAAAAGATACTGAGACAGTGAGAAAACAAAGTCTTGCTGATCAAGTGGTTACCGCCAGCCAACTTTTTTCTGTGGCAGTTGTGCTCTGACTCACTGTGTAGGTGTTTTTTTTTTTTCTTATTTTTCTTTTCGACTTTGCGAAAAGTTTAATATTAGAACATTGTATCTGCTTTCCTGACTGGTGTTTTTGCTGTCTGCGCCTCTCTTTCTTTTCTCTCTCAAAAGGTGTCGGTTATGGGACTTTCTAAGCCTGGCATTTGGTGTTATTTGAACCATTTGCATGTTTTCTCAACTCCTGTAAAACTGGCCTAAATGCCCCATAATTCTCTTCCCCTCAGCTGCCTGGTAAAGGTTAGTGCCAACTTCCAAACTCTCCCTCTCATACCAACGCACACACACACACAGACACACACGCATACATATAAAGTCTAGTCATGGCAAACTGACAGGAAAAGTGTAAAGTAAAACCACCTCTTTAAAAAAGAGGCAAAAGGTCCTGAGACCAAAAGTCCACTCGAATAATACATGGGAGGACACATTAGAGAAGCTGTGTGTTTGTAAAGGCCTGGTTCGGGAACAAAAAAAAGGTTCTCACGTATGATCTTGATATTTCTGTGCTTGTACGAGTGTGTGTTCAGCTGTATTAAACAATCATCATCCGATTTGCGTCCATCAAACTTGGGACGTTTGCTGCAGATTGCTTTACTGCCAACTTTGGGGCCCGCCTGCAGGGACCGGTTGTTCCACCGCTGGTTTCAAAGTTCCTAAAGAGTGGACACGTCACACAGTCGTGGTATTATTATGGCTTTTATCCCACCCAAATAGTCACTGTGGGCTGTTCCTCAGACTCGGTGCAGATAGCTGCAGGCCGCGGTCACTCGGTTTGATGGCTGTTTCCTCGTTCTGTGGAGCGTTCTTTGTTGCCCGTGCAGGAGTTTCTTGCTTCCTGTCAAATCTCACCTCTGTCTGCTTACAGTTTCTCTGGTGCCTGAATCCCCCACCCCTCCAAAAAAAAAAAATAACACTAATCTGAGTTTTCTTTACAAACCACAAACCCGTTCCATTTCATTCCACCATAGCTGCTCTCCAATGTTTGGTTTAGGGAACGCATATATAGTAATTATCAATCACTAGAAAATACACTTTCAACTGTGTCCATTTCATTCAGACTGATTTCACCACCCTTTGAAAACAGTCTTGATATTCATGAGTGACTTTTAAAAACAAACGTTGTCTTAATGTAGGGCCACATGATGGCTTTGCTTTTGAACAGTTTTAACTCTTTTTTTCTGACTAATTTCTTCATATTTTCTGAATGTAGACATATTTCCAATCACTAATTTTATGATAACTCTATTAATTTGATGAATATCTCTACATTTAACAATGTTCAAACTTTTTGGAGGCAAGTTTGTGTGTCTGTGTATTTATAGTACAGGAGTCTAAGAAATGATAGCGTAATAAAAACCCAGGCGCCAGGATTACAACGAGGCAAAGGAGCGCGCGCATACACGAGAGCGCATGCATGGCGCGGAGTTATAAATAGTGGAATCATCTGGAATACATTTTAGAGGTACAGTGTTTAAGTGAACAGGTCCGCTACCTGCAGCCACAGAAACCTCAGGGCAGACACTGCCAGACCCAAAGCCGAACACACACAGACACACGATCAGAAATGTAAGAACCAAAAGTAATACAACGTAGCTAAGTCAATGCAAATGGTAAACAAGCATGTTGGAAAGGTTCAAGAAAGTGTCTCCCACAACATTACTAGAGTGTGGTAAATCTTGGCTGCATAGCTTTAAGATAAACAGAGGGTTATTAGGAAAGGCACCGCTGGGACGTTAGCTCCACTCTCACAGAGTGGGAAACTATAAGGGCTGCGCGGCCTCGTTCAGCTCAGAATCGACCATATAACACTTCCTGAGGCCACACATATAATCAGCACCTGCACACAGTAACGTATAAAGTCTCTCTTTCCCTGAAAATGAAAATAAATGAATGCGACGAAGTTTGAAGAGTGATGTAATTCAAATTGCATCGATAGAGATTCATTAAATCCTAATCTTTGTGATTAAAAGACTCAATGTAAGTACATAAGTACTCAAAGTAACGATTTAAGGTCTGTTTTCACCACACCCATTTCCAAATATGCACAGCCAAATGTCATGTTTATTATTTTTTAAAGAAGTCCTGCTTTTGCTGCATATTCCCTCCAAGTTTTCCACAAATCTAAAACTACCAAAATCAGAGGTTGGTGCAGGAAGTGGACCCTCCCCCCACAGCACATTTACACTCCTAGTGAAACCTGAGCCACAGGAAGTGGTCCTGTGCTGCATCATGTCAGGACACACAAATTATTCACCATTTGAAAAAAAAAGCACTTTTTTGGTCCCCTTCTTCCCTCTCTCCATATTTTCCTACTCCCCCTCTTGTCTTCTTCTCTCCATTTATTGTTTTCATTCCCCGTCCTCCTGAGAGTCAGGAAGACAAAAAGCTTTGCTACCTGTGTTATCTCAAAATGAGCCACATTCAGCTTAAAGGGGGAAAAAAAACTGCTGCTGTGGTTGTACAGGCCCCAAAATTCCGGGAAATATTCTTGCAGTTTTCCCTGAGGACTTGAGGTATTCCTGTCCACAGTAACCCCATAACACTTTAGTGGAATTTTCTAAATGGAAGTAAAGCAGGTTTATATGAGCCCTTTCAAAAAGTGATGGAGGGATCTACCTTATCTCTGTAGTCGTTTTACACCAGTTATTCATTGTTTAAGAAAGTGACTAACAGGAACTTTTTGAGTTTGTGTTATAAAAATAGACTAAAAATACAACAAAACCCACCCAGCACATAATGTGGGCAATAAAACTGTAAAAATCTCCTTCCACTGACCTCACCACTGAGCAAGTCCAGTCAAAACAGGATGACAAATAAAGTATTCTATTTTTGGAATGAAACACGTGGACATTTAACTAGTAAATTAATATAGTTTGCACAGAAAGTCCTCACCCACAGAACATTTACTTTAATTAAACTGTAAAGCATAATGAAGCTGTGAGCAAATTTAGGTAAGCAAAAAGCTTTTTTTTCTCTCTTTTAGCTGTCCACATGCACTGATTTAAACCTCAAGTATCACAATGCTGATCGCCAGACATCTTTTAGTAACAACCTCTTGTTGCTGAGCCAAATACAACCCAGCATGGCAGTAATATTTGGAATTACAACTTCAGCTACTCCCAAAAACAATCCTGTTGCCTGTCCTGTTACTTCTTTGGATTTGAGACATTGTTTGGAACTCAGTACAACACTCACACGTTTGTTTTAGTCTTTTCTCTGTGTTAAAGTGTCACATAAACTGTTGTTCCATCATCAAGGATCTTGAACAATGCTTTCCAAATTTCATTCATAAAGCCTGAGCAGCTCTCACTTAAATGATCTGCTGTTTTCAGCAGTTACTAGTATCATTATGGTAATTACATGGTCTAATGTTAAAAATGGGCTAGTGTTTCAACAGTTTTAGAATGGACTTTTATTATTTTTTGTCTTATATTACTGTAAAAAGAAGACGAAAAAAAAATGTGCATCGTACAAAGGTTGGACTCATCAAGAAATATGATCTCATGACAGGACCATATTGTTACAAAAGTCGTGTTTCCTTAAAACTATGGGTCCCTAAAGCTGGTCTAGACAGTCTAGACAGTTGCTCTTTGCAGCTGTGCAGCACTCTTAAGCAAACACTAAAAGTTCATTCCTACAAAGAAGGATTAGGTAGTATGAGGGTAGCATACCATTTCCAGGTACCTGTTTTCTAAGCTTATAATGCAGTGACAGACGTTTAAAGATAATCACATTTGCAAATGTCCTCAGAAGAAAAATGTTGATTTTCAACACAGAAATCAGCACACAAATATACAAAATCCGCGTGCATCATGGGAAATACATTCTGTTGACTGATGACAGTGGGACAGGGAACATTTTTTGGTAGATATTATCAATCAAATACTGGGACGGTGTACTGTGTTAAGTGCACGTTGGAAGAGTAGTGACCAGGCACACTTTCCCCTCAGGCAAGTGGTCAGGGGACAATTGAGGGCTCACACACAAGCACAAGCACACACTCAGCTCCCTTCACACATCCACCGGCCCACAATTGGATTGTGAAATAAACATCTCACTCCGTCATACCTCTGGGCTACTTGGCCCGCTGGCCCACCCCGGTGACCCTTGTTACTGCGGTGGTTAAATATTGGGAGCCCTCATCTGCAAACATTTAGCCAGTGTCACCCCTAATCTGCCTTGTGTCGCCGGGCCACCGTGGACTCCACAGGAACCCACCTAGCCACTCACACACAGTGAAATATGTCACAGAGAAATTACTAAATTGTCTAGTTTACAGAAAATGTCACCTAATTTGTCAGAGGAACATTTGTTACGAGAGAGGAAAATTTTTCTTCCTTTGGTTGAATAGGAAAATATTCATATTTTTTTATGCCTAATTTCAACCACTCAGAGTTGCAGATGGCTTTATCCTATTCCTACTAACACTGTAAAAAGACAGGGAACACCTTGGACAGGTCAACGATGCAATAAAAAGCCAATACAGAGACCGTCAGTTTAGAATTGCTAATCAACAAAATATGTGACCATGGGATGCTCAGACCTATTTGTTGGGTAACGAGGCAGTAATTGTTTTCTTTTCTAGGTTCAAAAAGTGCCATTTTGTTGGGTTTCCAACAATGTGGATCTGTAGGGTTCATTTCCTCTTTCATTAAATTAACCACTAGCTGCCACCTTCCGCCACCTGACCTCTGAAGTCTGACACACCGGTCCTTGTCCTCCAGGCCACGCCATCATGATCCCTGTCGCTCCAGGCCATTTGTTTGCTTACAAAGCAATGAAACAGAATGTATTATTTCTACAACTAAGATATTGTTGTCTTCAAATGATGAGTAAATCCAGAAAAGCTGAGCAGCTCGCTTGCCGTTACATGTTAATGTTGCGTGTTACAAGTTGAAATGTTAAAAATGGCAGCAAAAACGTGCTAAAAATCATGAAAAAGAAACACTCAGACTTTGCGTTGTGCTTCTGAATCGAGTGGTCTTCATATGGCCTCCTTCGGCCAAAATATTTTCTCACATGACAAACCGGAGCTGGTAAGACAAAAACCAAAGGATGGTTTGGTTTAAATCAGTTCCAACTTTTTAATTTGCTGAGAAGTTCACAGTACAAACAAATCAAATAAAAACGGACAACAATACAAAGTCATTCATTGAACTCCACTATCATCTCATATATTGCATTAAAACACAGACAGTAAGAAATGAATAATTCATTCTGTGAGAGCATTTGAATTCCTTTCTTGGAGATCTCCCCCTAACTGCTCTAAAAGCTCCCAGACATTGATTGATAGTGACCTCTAGTGGACAAAGTTAAGTACTACAGGGAAGAATTAGCACGTTGTCGAGCATATTCTTCCAACTCACTTTGGATGTGTTCAGGTCGGTCACGTGACCCCATTTCCTTTTGCATTAGTCACTATCATTCAAAAATCAAAGTTCACGCGGTGCATTCACGAGCACACCTCCCAAAAGGTTGATAAGCAAGTTACTGTTTTCTTTGTCCCTGCACACAGGAAATAGATTGGATACATTCACAGAACACAATATAAAACCACAAATGAGCTTATCACATGTTTTTCTCATGAAAGGCCTTGAACTCATAAAGTATGGGAGTAAAGTCTACTGTTAGTTGTTGCCTCAGGTGCTTCCGTTTTTGTGTACATGTCTGTGACAGAAGGAAGGAAGGACTAACTGTCAGAGAAAAAAACATAGAGGGAAAAAATTCCTTTCTTTTGGGTTCATGTGGACATTGAGAGAATGGACAAGCTGCTGTGTGTACTCCACTCTCTTGGACATGGGAGAGTCAGAAAACTGCTTTTGCCTCATTGGTCACAGCTGTGTGTCTCAGGTGCTGCTCCATCCACGTTTAGACAGTTATTGTGACAAAGAGCAGGACAAAAATCTCTGTTTTTCTGTCTCTGTGTTGCCACCCCACCTGTCTGCTGCTCCTAAACAGGCGGTGCAAAGTTTAGCTGAGGTTAATTAGGTCTCTCTGGGGCAACGAATTATGCATTACCGGCAGATCTGCAGGCACAGACTGCTCGCTAGTCTTTCTGGTTTATTTTTTAACTTACATGCATATCAGTTAAGCATGCACCTGTAGTGGTGGGAAGTTGGAGGAGCACACAATCAAAAAGTTTCTGTATTATCATTGTTTCACTAGTGATGGCATTTTAAAAAATCAAGGTGGAGATATTTTCATATCTCATGCATAATTGTATGTGTAAATTCAGCACCACAAACAAATTTCTATAGATGAATCATGCATTTGTGTTGAACCTTGCACTACAAAAATGTTGGTAAAGTTAAAATTTTCCAGATCTATGAAATAATTTACTTTCCACTAAACTATACATGAAAGAAAACGTAAAAACTATGAAAGCTGCATTATCTGAAATTATCCTAATGCCGACTAAAGAATATTCTGCAGATAGGTTACGTGCAATGAACTGAGTTCAATTTTATTGTCATTAAAAAAGAAGGGTGAACATTTTCAGAATTTTGTTTTATTTCAGATGATTAACTTTTTTAAAAATCAAATGCAATTTTTGACCATCTTTAAAGAGTGTTTATTTATTTATTTGTTTGTTTGTTTATGTTAAGGTAATTGACATAACTGGAGTCAATAACATAAAAAAGGAGTCATCCGTGGTTATATGGGTCGGTCAATCTTGATTATCGTTGCATATTGCGTCATCACCCTCCAGCCAATGGCATGGCGAGGTCCACAAACGAGGCACCCAAGACGTAAACCTTGCAAACATGGCGACGCTCCGAAGAGAGTACGGAGGTTGGGAATACGAGCGCTTTTAACGGAGAAAATAAACTCTACTGCGCCTCTTACGATGTGGTGGGGTTAGCCTGAACCATCCCACGCACAGCTTTTTAGACCATGTTTGCAGAGGTGAGTCGGCGCCGGTGAAACAGACGCCCGTGTCGTCAGAGTAGTTTGTTTTCCAGCGGTGGACGCGGCTAGTTAGCTTGAAGCGACCAGCGTCGTCGGGTTAGCCCGGCAGGTAAACAGTGTCTGACAGCGGGGGAGAGGACGGCAGGCAGCCGCTGTGCCTTCAGAGAGACTGGCAGCTATAAGTGGCTGTCATCCCCGGATTACACAGTTAACACGAAGTTAATACGAGGAGCTTAGGCTATCCGCACTGTCAACACTGCGTTGGAATTAGCTGGACACAGGCAATGTCAGTAGTATGCGAATAGATTATGATTACGGTCCGTAAATTTCGAAATTCTACAATACAGCAAATACAGGTGAGCTGGGCGTTAGCGGTGCACACGGCTAGAGAGGCTAAACCCAAACTTACCGACACAATGAAGCAGTTTCGCCACAGAACAAAGTACCGATACCACACATTTGCAGTTGTAACCCTGTTGAACGAGTCGCGACAGCAGATACGTCGTATTTTTGTTTTTACGTCGTTGAAAAATATGGAGCAGGTATACAAAGCTTCCCATGAGGATGTTTTCGGTGTAAGCTGTCAGTCAGAGGGAGTCTGCCTCTCTAGTCGGGCACAAGCAAGTTGTCAAAATCAGACTGGTGTTGGAAAATGAAAAGGTTGTATGGAGTGTGTATTGGTGGCCAGCAGGTGTGGAAAATGTCAGCGTGATTTGTAATTACTTGGAAGTTTTGCTACAGCTGTCACGTGATGGCTTTCCTCCTTTACCTGAAACAGACAGACTCAGTTCACTAGCCATAACATCAGTTGAAATAATTATCCTAAAGGTATGTAACGTCTGTCCTGTGGATTTGGGAGGAAATGGGTGGTGATAGTGGGACTCATTTGTTTGCAAGCCATCACATAAACATTTCACAATGGCTGCAATTGAAAACTGAGTAGTCTAACACATTAACCGTGCAGCCAGCTGTGGATTGTTGCTATCGATTACCTGTAGATATGCCTTAAAGCCATACTTTTGCTATATTTAAAAATAACCTTCCTAAAAGACAGAGAGATTTAACAACACAGGCAACCTATTGAAATAGTTTAAACTCCTATATGTCACTGAGTTTCAGTGATCCGGCAGACGCTTCTGAACAGTAACAGGATGTAAGCTTTATGTATCGGTCATCTAAATAGCCCGCATCATCCTCTGGAAAAGCCACATCAGTCAGGCCCTGTTTGTGGGGCAGCAGCTGCACTGCATTCCTCACGTTCGACAGGCTCTTCTGATTTGGGTGTAATGTACAGTCAAGTGTTAAAGTTTATCTCAGAAGTTTAGAGCTGCTGCACTCTGGTAACCTCGTTCACAAAAGGGTGATAGGCCTGCGTTGGACTTTCCTTGAATCAGTATTGACTCTAAACTACCACTTGCTGGCTCAGCTCCCAAGTTTTGATTTTCACCATTATTTGGTACAAGGAGTGACAAGCTCTTTGTCTGATTGATATGATTGTGTTACTTGATTTCAGCTGCTTTTAATCATGTAAGGTTTTGGGCACAATCTTGAAAATCAATGATTCGTCTGTAGTGGCAGCATATTTTACCAATATCCACCTCCTACAAGTTACTAAGAATCTTATGAGTTAATAAAAAAAAAATAATAAAAAAAAGACCTTAGAGTTTACTTGTTTAGCTTTGTGACTAACTCCATGAACTTAAATATCAATGGGCAGTCCATCTAAATATCAATCAGTGAAAACCAGTCGGTCACAAGCCGGCGGCTCCCTCAGGCCGGTGCCAGATGAGGAAGCCAAACTGTGATTGAGAATCGTTTTGTGGTACAGAGGGATAAAGAAATATTTATGCTCCGGTGATTCGGTGGTAATCTGACAGGCCTAACTGCAGAGGACCTCTTCCCCTCTGATGACTTGATTAATTCATCTTCTTTACAGCAAGTTGGTTTCTCATCCAAAGGCCAACCAACTTTTGTTGCTGCTTTTCAGTCCTCGCTAAACCTAAGTAAGCTGTCTTAATCAAAGCTTGGTTAACATTGAGGCCAGCATGCAGTAACATGGAGCCTGCAGGTCCAGCTCTCCTCCCTTCCTGCGCTCATTAGAGGTGTTTGTCCTGCCAAATAAGCTGACAGCTCTCAAGAATTAAGACTTGTTTAGGCCTGTTTTTTTCGGTCCAGATATATCTTCACTATGTGTAAGGTCATGGTGACAGAGTGCAGTATACATGTGGTATCAAAATGAGATTTGTCACCACTCTTGATTGAATTTAGCTTTATTTTATGTATCATTTGACTTCAAATTGGTAAAGCTGCTAAACTTTGCTAAGCCAGGGAATCAGTCTCCTGATTGCTTCTGTGTTCCAGTTTGAGGTTTTCAGGGTAAGAATGGAGCTACAACTAAAGACCCAGACAGATCAAACTGGACAAAAATATCTTAAAGAAAAAGGTGTTTCTTAGGTAGTCTGTCATTAAGGACCAGCCACCTTCATACGATGGAACAGGTATGAAACACTTGTGAGATTTCAGGGATTCATTATCCGTTTATATTTTATTTTAGCTATTTGTATTTATTTGAACAGTCTCAGACATTTTTTATATCCTCTTCCTCTTTAAAAAAAACAAACAAACAAAAAAAACTCGGCATGAACCCAATTTTCATAAGATGGCAACTTGCAAGAATGCAATCAGCTAAATTTAACAATGTTTTCTAAATGAAAGGCCTATTTTCGACTCTTTAATTTTTGTAGGAAACATTTACACTCTGGTCTTATTTGGAAATTAAATTAAGTCATGAACTTCACTCATTTCAGGGATTTAATCCCAAAATCTAAGTAGCTGGGCTTTGTGCTGTGGTGGTCTTTTTGGATTACACTAGCATGATCAGACAGCTCTGTGTACTTTCTCTTCCTCTAAAGCATTAACCCTGGATTTCCCACAAGAGCTTTCAGTGAACTGTATTAACCTTTTGCCCAATCACATCAGTGCACTGGTTCCCAGCTCAGCACGTGTTAACTCTGCTGAGTCAGAAATAGAAAAGCTATCTTTAGTGTGGATTGATTTGTGTTCAGTTTGCATAAGGAATTAGGGGAATTGATTTATCACAGTACAACCGAATGTAAACAATATTAAACATGGAAGCTTTCTACGTTCGATATTTTTTTGTAATGCTTCTCTGGGTTCTACTTAAAAACTTTTGAACAATGGACGCTGCAATGATACTTGGTACTTTTGAAAATTCAAATGTGTATTTTAGCTGTAGTATTTTGTTCATAAAAAAGTGTCATCCGTAGTCTGTGCCTGATCCCTGGTCTTTCTATGTTTGATTGTTGATTGAGGAGCTTTAGGTTAACACTGTATGTTTTTCAGTGTACTTTGTGAACAAAACAAAGGATTATGTCACTTCAAGACTCTCTGTCCATTCAGCTTGTGCATATTAGCCTTTTTTAGTGCGAGTTGTGTAAGGAATTGCCTAGAGCAGTGTTTTTCAACCCCTGGTCCTCGGTACACTAGTGTGCCGTGAGTGATGGTCAGGTGTGCCGTAGAAAATCATCCTATTTCACCTAATTGGTCTAAAAAAATGTTTTGATAAGGAATTAATTATCTGCAAATAATAAGCCATTTTTGAGTGTCTGTGCTGTTCTAGTGACTGATGGAGTAATCATGTTATAATTCCTTATGACTAGATTTTGTATATAATTTTGCATATTGGAGTGGACATGTTTTTGTCAATTTGAAAGAAGAAATATGAAATATGATAAAAATACATTTTTGTGTTTATTTGATTCCTATTCAAGACACTTAAGATAAGATCAGAATAAAATAAGAATAACTATAGTGTTACTATAGGCCGCTACAGATTTGTTTGACATTTTTGGATGGTGGTGTGCCTCGAGATTTTTTCAATGAAAAACTGTACCTCGGCTCAAAAAAGGTTGAAAAACACTGGCCTAGAGACTGAGACGTGTGCATCCCCAACGGACTTGGGTGTTAATCACTGGAACAGATGGTACATGTTTTAAACCCTGTGTAAGCTGTAATGACTCAGGAGTGTCAGTTATCATCTCTTCCTCCAGAGCCAAGCCCTCACAAACTCATCACATGGCCCATCCAAAGGCTTCCACATCCAGTGCAGCTCATAGGGACGGATTAAGTAAGACCTGGCTAATTTAGCTGTTTTAGTTACTTTTTCTTTTAGAGAATCACAGCATTATATTAAAATAAATTGATTGATTCTTCTTACATGTGGAACATTTCTAGTTTTTAACTTATTTTCTGTCAATTGAACTATCACATAACAACTACAAATCCCATCTCCTCTTTTGTAAAATCCCATGCCATACAGGTTCAGTAGCAAACAGACAGAGCAGTTAGTCCACACACCTTCTGTGTATAAGGCCAAGCTTTTGTTTACTGAGTTATGGTATTACAGCTTTGTCCTGATGGGATAACCGTGGGCCTGTTAGAAAACATGTCCAGTTAATAGGGACATCTACGTCTCCTGCCCCCCTGCATCAGTGGTGCCGTTTTCATTGATCTTGTTTCTGTTCAAGTGAAGATGAAAAAGATTGCAGATTTAATTTGACAAATTTTTGGAAATGAGATTTGGATTCCAGTACTTATAGTCTACTAATAAATCTGGTGGAAACGCATAATGTAGTTTGTTATGAAACTCCCCAAAATGGTCTGTTATCTGTAACAGTCTTGTTGGGTTTGATTTATTCTCAGTTTTCTCAGTTTTTCAGAAGGGATAAACAAGTAGTTGCTGCTTGGGGTTAACGCAGACAGAACACTTCATTATAAGGCTGTGAACTCGTGTTAGCGACCTGTTGGTACCTACCAGAGCACCAGGGATGATGAGTGTCATGACTTTGTGGGACTGGTGAAACCTTTGGATTGCTTGGAGAAGCGACTCAGTTCAGACCCGTGTCAGTTCAGGACACCACAGTCCATATAGGATCGTCAAAGTTTGTGGTATGCAATGAATGACTCTCTAAATAGCATGTTTACACTCCAAGCTCCCTGTAATAATAGTGCCTTTCTGTCACCACCTCTACTTCACTTCCCAATGCTGCTATCAGTGCCTTTGTTCTAGCCATTCAAGACTTGGGGGAAGACGTAGTAGTCTAGCCAGTTCGGACACATTCTGTTGACAGGGCACCAGAGGTTCACGTGTCCTCATGGCGTCTAGTTCCTGTCCGCACTTGTAATGGCCTTAACTTCATAAGCACATTTCTTTCCATGCTGATGTTTTTGGAAAAAATATGTTGAACCTCGCTGACTTTTTGAGAGAATGCATAATCTTAATCATAGAAGATATTGTTTACAGAGCTATGACAGACAATGCAATCTTAATTTGATTCAAAATAGTTACTGTAAGGGTTAGATAGATGGATGGATGTACTTTATTGATCCCAAGCTGGAAAATTACGGTGCAGCAGCAGCAAGGGTAAGGGGCAAAAAATTAAAAAAGCAATAAAAGCATAAAAAATATTGTAAAGAGATTGCCCCTTGAGTGTGCTATCATCCAGGTGCTTTAACAAAAGGCCAACCTCAGTTCCTTACACACTTATAATAGTCAGCCCTGTAATCTGATTCCTGGTCTTCCTCCAGTGAAGTTTCAAAGTTACTTACAGTCCTCTGTGTATCGTTTCCTTCAAGGTGTGCTCAGAAATTGTGCTCGTTTAATATAGCGACCCACATCTTTAAAACCCGTTCAGCGGACATTTTCTCTTCCTCCACTCATGACCAGTCTTGTTGTCTGACTGCTGATGGTTGTCAGTGACAAATGACGGTGACCATTTTCCCTGTGTAGCGCTAAATTGAAGCTTAGCTTGTCAAATGATGATTATCTTTATAATCTGAGCCACTTTCTCTAGTTAGTTTGTTATCCGCTGTGAGTTATTGGACCCCTGGCCAGACTGCTACCCATTGTTTTTGTCCAGTCATTTTCTATACGTGCCAAACCCATTTCGGGATTAGGCAGATATTCTGGAGATAGTCCCATTTCTGGAGCCTGTTTCAGCTGGGTTGAGAATTAAAACCCACTGTGAAAGGAGCTGTCAGCAGTTAAGATGTGAACAAGATCAGCCCATTTTAGAGGTCGACTATAGAACTGCTGATATGTTTGCCCCTGCGCTCTTAATATGCCATATTCTTTTATTATTAGGACATTTTTTAGAAGGCTTCACTGGGACACTAGTGTACAGCTCTGGCATGCTACGAATTTATCCAGAACAAAAGCTACTGTTTAGTGAAAAGTGTTAGCGAAAACTCTGGACCCGTTGGCAGTGTCATTACTCACGAATGGCTACTAATATGTCCACTAGCTTCAGCAGTCCAATAAGCATAGCTTCTCATTAGCTTGTCTGTGAAGAACTAATGCCAATGCTATACATAGCAAACTGACTGGCCTATTTCTAAATGTGACATTGTTGGCAGCTTGTCTAATGTGTGTCAACCAATTGGCCAAAGCTGACTGTGGCATTGAGAACAATGGGTCAGTGTCCTAGCGAAGCTCTGTCTGCTGCTATCTGGCTCCACCGGTGAGGCGTTTTATCTAAGGAGCTCTGGTGGGAATGTAGGGCAAGTGAAGATCACCACGTCTGTGCTCTGGCTCTGTGTGGTGGCATCGCATTCAGAGTGACGAGCCTTTTATGCCGGAAAAAACCTGGATCTCTTTCTCCCACTAGATAAGTTTGTGTTTTGCATAATAACCTCTGACACAACGTGTACTGGCATACTTTGCTCAGGTGGTTTAGTCCATCTGGCCCCGACTCGGTAGTCGACTTTAAGGAGCACTTCAACAGACCTATCCTTCATCTAACAACTTTCAGCATCCGTGCGCACTCTGGAGACGTAAAGAGAAAAGTTTTCTGGTGTTGCCATCATTAATTGTCTCTCTCCGTGAGCTGAGAGAGGCTAAAAGGAATAGAATAACCTACATGGAGAAGTAGGACAGAATTGTTAGCTTGAATCTGGAGCTTGGTTTCCTGCACTGACAATAACAGGAAAATCAAAGGATGTGACACGCAGACGTGCACCTACACGCACACACAGCAAAGATCTGTGTGGGATTCAGCACAACACGCACGGTGGGCCAGCGTCTCTGCAAAGCTGGATTTGACTTCCGATCCTGTTGTCAAGGCCACTGATCTCCTGATTCAGTCTAAAGTCAGCCAGGGGAATGACGGGCACAAACGGCCAATGAATCTGCATTTTTGGGAAAGCCAATCATTACAAAAGGTTTTGAATTGGCCTAGGTTAGAAAAGCTGTGTCTTAAAATCAAAACTAAATGCATCTCTTTTCTCAATTATAGCCAGTTTTTGCGCCTTCGAGTGGCCATCACTCACCCATCCACTTCCCCCTTGCTTTTACCTCTTGTTATTACTGTGATTAAAAGTAAGCAATTACTCAGACACGTGGCTTTTTGAGAGCGTGGTGTGAGAGGATAAACGAGAGAGGCTCCAGCATATGCACAGCGGGGATTATTGTTTGTAGGGCTGGATGTTACAACAGCGCTTTTCTATTAAACGGTCATTCCTGCCATGCCTCCGGACAATATTTCTAGTGTATTCTGTTAAATTGTTTTAACTATCCCAGTATGTGAAACGAAAAGTCATGATCAGGCCACATTTTTGTTGGGCAGTTGACTTAAAAATATAAGCTCGTTGGAGTTTTAACATCTTTCTTCTTCGTTTCAGGCCAGTCTGTCCATATTGGGATGGGGGGGTCTTGGAGTTGTGCTGTTCCTGGTCACTTTTGGACCTTTTGCCATATTCTACCTGGCCTTTTATATCTTCTGCTTCATTGGAGGGTAAGCACATCACAGCTGCAGCCTTTCCCTGTAACCCCAACCCTTCCTGGCTGTATAATTATTTGCCTCAATTCAAACATTTATTCTTTCTTTCAGGGGTTTTGTGGTCACTTTGCTTTATGGAAAGATAAACTCAGAGAAGCACCTGGAAAAATGCGAGCACTCTTACCTGGCACCCACTCAGATTGGTATAATGAAGGTAAGGGCAGCACCCCGTTTGGCCTCACCCACACAAACAAACGATTCCATTATGAATCCCTGTTGTCTTTGACATCACTTAAACCTTCAGTGATATCATAACTCACAGCTTTCGTTGTGCACTCTGTCTCTCAGACACTGGATGAAATGAAACTGGAGATGAAGCCCATAAGGATTGACAGGAGACTGACTGGCTCCAGTTTCATTGATGAGCCATTACAACAGGTGTGTGTCTGTGCTTTTCTATTCTGAGTGCAACTTCCTGTGTTTTGGCCACGTTTTAGAGCTAAAACTGGAACAATTTAAGGTCTTAGTTAAAATAACAAGGTGAAAATGACAATGCTTTAGTTGAATTGTTGGGTGCCTTTTAATCATGTTACTAGTAAACACAGACAGTGCAGTTTTTGTTTATTGTTGTTGTTTATTTGTTTCCTATATTTGACAAATATCCCACTTTGTACAGGTTTAGGTCCTGCAACTCACTTTGTCCCAGAGTAATTAGTATTTTAGAAAAACATTTAATACTTCCTGCCAAAAAAAAGCTTTTATGATTTATTCATTCTTTTCATAATTTCCTTTTTTAAAGAAATGGAACTGAAACCTTTCTGTCCCGTTGCACCAAAGATTTTTTTTTTTCACCGCGTGCCTGAAGTAGACAGAAAAGACACATTTGTGACAGGATTTTCTAGATTGCCTGTCAGCAGTGCCGATAGGGAACATGAGCTTTGAGAACTTCTGTGGTTGTAACACGTACGGTAAAAAACACTCTTATCATGTTGTCCTCAGCAAAGAAGCATGGCAAGCGAGAGTTAAGTGCTGACACAGCAGTTAGTGATGGTCAGATGACTCTGACTGGTCTACCATGGCGTCTCTGTGCTGCCCTCTTCCCCACAAGTGCACGCTGATCATTTCAGCTACATGGGATCCAGCTAAAAGAGGCCTCTTTCATTCTTTATTTCTTTCTAAAAAAAAAAAAAAAAACTTCTTAAACTTCGGTAAATGCACTAACTCAACAGGTTGCCTTCTGCGCTGGTCTGTGAACAGGCTTCTCTTCACTAAAACCACGTAACGTCCGCAGCCAAGCATTCATGGATTCCTCTCCTTGTTTTTTTTTCTTTCTTTTTTGCAGGTGATCCAGTTTGCGCTGAGGGACTACATCCAGTACTGGTACTACACGCTGAGCGAGGACGACTCCTTCCTGCTGGAGATCAGGCAGACGCTGCAGAACGCCCTCGTCCAGTTCTCCACACGGTAGGACAACGCGTGCCGGCACCTAGTCCCTCACCTGTCAGTGTGTACCAGTGAGTAAAACGCTGCTGTGTGTGTGTGTGTCCAGGTCCAAAGAGGTGGACTGGCAGCCTTACTTCACCACCCGCCTGGTGGACGACTTTGCCACCCATTTACGTGTCTTCAGAAAAGCCCAGGATCGCCTCATCGACAGAGAGGACAAGCTAAGTAGGACATGCTCACGCTTGGTTTCTGTCTCGCACATCATGTCTTTGTCATTTCTGGCTGCAATGAGTGGGATCGTATGTGTGGTGACTCTAAAAGCTGCTGCTATGCACATAAATGTCTCTTTTCAAAAAGCCAGAAATGACAATGTTGAGTGATGTATATTTTATATGTATGTATGTATGTATATACATATTTTTTATTAAATGTTTTTTTTTTAAACAGGAGACATAACAGAAGAGCTTGTGGAGTCGTTCTTTGAAGCCGAGGTGGAGATGGAAAGAAAGATCTGCCGCGATGTGGTCTGCACCTCGCACAAAGACGAGGAAGGTACGAGGCGCTGTGGCGTTTCTAGCCGCCGCCCGCGTGTGGAGGCCAGGAAACCCAAACGCTCTGCTCTGTTTGTCAGGATTTCTGCGGGACCTGTGCGAGCTGCTGCTGTATCTGCTACTACCTCCTGGAGATTTCCACAACAAGAACATGAGATACTTCCTGAGGGTCAGTGCACAGAGTTACACATGCGATCACATAAAAAGCCATAGAACGGCGCCAACTGATGGCGATGGAGCCGGCGGCTGACCAATCCGAGACGCCCCTCCCATTTATTCCCGTGTCACTTCTCACGTTGTTGAATATTCTGTTGTGTTTCAGGAGGTGCTGGCACGTGGCGTGCTGCTGCCTCTGATCAACCAGCTCAGTGACCCCGACTACATCAACCAGTTTGTCATCTGGATGGTGAGAATCCAAACATAACCCCCTACGTCCAGGAAACAGTCTGTCCACGGCCAACTCAGTAACTGGGTTGTGAAATCGGGAAGAAGATAAGAAATGTTTCATTTTTCTGTCCAGATTCGGGACTCCAGCTGTAACTACGAAGCCTTTATGAACATCCTGAAGTTAACAGACAAGCCGGCCGAGCTGGAGGCCGTCAAAGACAAAGTTCTGGAGGAGCTGCAGTACCTCCGCTCGCTGGACACTGCGGGAGACGGTGAGCTCTGACTCTTTCCGGCCCAACACGAGCCTTCGTCCTACACACCACGTTCGCAGCATTGACAAAAGCTCTGGTTTTCTCAATTCTTTAGACATCAATGTGATCAAGAATCAGATCAACAGCCTTTTATTTGTGAAGAAGGTGTGTGAGACCAGAATCCAGAGACTACAGTCTGGCAAGGTAAGAAACCAGCCCTGTTTCTAGTTCAGACTGGAGAATTGGATTTAAACACACAGAGCTGAAAGTGAATGTTCAGCTTGGTTTTCTCTGCGTCAGAGTGTGCTCATGTCCCCGTCTTCTATAGGAAGTTGACACTTTGAAGCTGGCAGCCAACTTTGGGAAGCTGTGTGTTATCCCGCTGGATCACATCCTCGTGCACAACATAGCCCTGCAGTTCTTCATGGGTACTTGTGAAAACGCACCGCATTTCCGCTCACTCCTCAACATTTCTGTGCATCCTCCTCATGACCCGTCAATGATTCTATTGACCAACTGCCTAACCCACACCACTCGCATTAGACATGCTCCCACAACGTCTCTCATGACCTCGCCGGGGATTTTCAAAGCTCACTCCACTTCACGGGTCAGATTACGATGCCGTGTGTGTACATACTAAGAGGCCAAGTTGTGTCAGATCTGGTCTGGAAAAGAGCCAACGGATTAAATTTGCAGCTAAATATATCATCCAGCATTCATGAATGTAGAATTACGAATTTTCTAAATACTTTTGTCAGATGAGCTCATTCCAAAACACTGAATTGTTACTTACTAAAAAAAAGAGTTTCAGTTCCAGTATTGTTAGGGAGAAATAATGAAAAATTAAATACATTTTTTGGGCTCTGTGTAATAACTGCTAGTATTAAGAGCCCGCGGCGTGGTGTTTACAGATATAGGTGGTGACAGTAGAGTGTTATTTATGGCATGTGCCACTTTAGGGGTAAAATACTAGGAGCTAAACTTTTAAAGCGCCGACTGCTATCGGTTTCCATCGGCAACTGAAACATAATAGCGGAGCCATGCCATCTGGATCAGCCTGGTTGCTTTGCTCCAGACTTCATGCAGGCCGCGGGGGCCCAGGCCGAGCTCTTCTTCTGGCTGACGGTGGAGGGCTACCGGGTGACGGCGCAGCAGCAGCTGGAGGTGATGCAGAGCTGGCAAAAAGACGGCACCAAGCAGCCCAGCGCTACCAAGGGGCTGCTGAAGGCCGCCGCCCTGGGCGTCTACGAGCAGTACCTCTCCGAGAAGGTGGGCTCCGCCTTCAGGCCTCTCACAGGCCCAACATTTTAGGAGCAATATGGCTGCCATCGTGACAAACTGTGACCCCTCCGTGCTCCCACAGGCGTGTCCCAAGGTCCAGGTGGATAAGGCCCTGGTGGCCAAACTGGGCGAGATGCTACAGATGACGGACGACCCCACACCCGACATATTCGATGAAATCCAAAGGAAGGTACTAAAAATTCTTTATTTGCAGCTGTCCCCTCTGCGGAGCTTATTTTTGGCCTGCTTCCTTTCTCTCTGCTAACGGCGCGTGTCCTCGCTTCTCCAGGTGTACGATCTGATGCTGCGAGACGAGCGCTTCTACCCCTCCTTCAAGCAGAGCCCGCTCTACGTGCGCATGCTGGCGGAGCTGGACATGCTGAAAGAGCCCAGCTACCGAGGGTCCGACGACGGCGACGGGGAGTCCTTTAACGGCTCTCCCACGGGAAGCATAAACCTGGTACGCGTCCCTTGTTAACCCGTTTCCCGGAAGGTGCTCCGTCTTCCTGCCGTGTCACTTTAGGCCGACTTCTTCCTTTTGATTTCAGTCCCTCGACGACCTGACCAACTCCTGCCACGATGAGTTTCTGCAGCTACACGCCTTCATCTCCGACACAGGTACACCCCCCCCTGCTGGACTCTGTCCAGATTGTCTGAGCCTGTGGATCCCCGCTAGCTCTGCCCTGCATGTTCTCACCTCCAAGTTTCACTGGCCTCGCATCTTTTTGTCTCACTGCTCCAGTATTCTTTATTTCACTCCATTACCTTCACTTTTTTTTCTGTTCTTCCTTTTTCCTTCCCTCCTCCTCCCACCCTCGCGTTTCCCATCATTCTGTCACACTTTTCTTCCTTTACCCCCCCCCCATCTCATTTCTGCGCACTTTGTTTTGTATTCTTTCTTTATTCTGCTCTTTCCACCTTCACATTTTGCACCTGCACACCCCCCTTCCTCCTCCTCCTCCTCTTCCTCCTACTTTGCCTTTCATCGACCCGTCCGATCCACCACCCCCCCTTTTGGATGTATTGCCGGGCGGGGTAGCTGACACTTGTGTTCCCGGCTTCTGGGCTGCTACAGGGGTCTGCAACGATCACGGTAAGACATACGCGCTGTACGCCATCACCGTGTTCAGGCGCAACCAAGACGGCAGCGAAGACTGCTGGAAGACCTATCGGCGCTACTCCGACTTCCACGACTTCCACATGAGAATCACCGAGCAGGTGAGACGGCCGAAGACAGCCGGGCCGGAGCAACACCGCCACGCCCCCGCCGCCATGTGCTTTTGGGTTGACTGTCGCCCGTTTTTCTGTCTTAGTTTGAGAACCTGGCCTCCATCCTCAAGCTGCCGGGCAAAAAAACCTTCAACAACATGGACCGAGACTTCCTGGAGAAAAGAAAAAAGGACCTCAACGCTTACCTTCAGGTACGGCTGGGCGCGTGGGCAGAGGCTCTCGTTTTTTTTTTTTTTTCTGGGTGCGTTCAGCCGAGGGGACGGGGCTCACCGTGTGTGTGTGGATGTGTTCCAGCTGCTGCTGAACCCGGAGATGGTGAAGGCCTGCCCCACTCTGATCCCCTACGTCTACGACTTCCTGGAGAACAAGGCCTACAGCAAGGGCAAAGGAGAGTTTGCACGGAAGGTACCTGAGCGGATCCGGCTGTGTCTTTCAGTCTCTGCGTGCTCCGGGGGAGCTCATCCCCTGCTCCTGTTTCGTCCCCCTGCAGATAGACACTTTTGTCAACCCCCTGCGGAGCTCCATGAGGAACGTGTCCAACGCGGTGAAAGGTCTGCCGGACAGTCTGGCAGAGGGGATGACCAAGGTCTCCGACAACATGGGCCGCATGTCCGAGAGGCTGGGCCAGGACATCAAGCAGTCCATTCTCAAGGTAGAATCCACCAACGCCGCGGCCACTCTTCACGCCGCCACATCTCACGAGCCTCAGCGTGTGCTCGGTGTGGGATCTAACTTCAGGTTTTATGCCCCAGGTGCCTCCGATGCTTCCTAAGTCTGACATCGACCCGGACCAGTGCCGAGTCTCGGCCCAGCTGGACGACAATGTGAGGAAGCCGGCGGTTTGGCTGCCAGATGTTGAGCTAGGACAGTTCAGTAAGGCAACTGGACGTGAAGTTTTCTAGAAGACGTTTGGCCTCTCATCCCAGAGGCTTTATCAGTTCTAACTGATGGGGGAGAGTACTGAATACTGTAGGCGGAACTAAAGAATTATGGGGGAAAAAAACAAAAACCAAAGGTGGCTCTGGTCCCTCCTACTGGATGGGCCATAGAGGTCACCTGGGGGAGTGTTAATGGTCGTTAGGGGCTTCTGACTGGTCGTTAACTCCCTCCTCAGAGTGGTTTTGGTCACATGCCTCTGAAGTGTGAGTCAGGTGAGGGCAGGTGAGCGCTGAATCTTCTGGGTGTTGTTCCTAAAAGTGCTCTGGAAGAAGGTGACAGGTTGTGTCTGAGGCCACCTCCTCTGTCCAGTGATGGTTTTTCCAGGCTAACAAAGATGGCTTCCTTAACCCCTCTCTCAAACTAGCTGTCTTCCTTGGCCAAAATGTGGATGTTGTTGTCCTCAAAAGAGTGTCCTTTAGCCTTCAGGTGTAATACCTGTCCTAAAACTTCACGTCCAGTTGCCTAACTAAACTTTCCAGGCTTGACCATGACCTGGATTACTGAGAATCTTCACAGATCTGCTCGATGTTGATTTTATGTCCCATGTTTGTTTGTTTGTTTGTTGTCTGTTGATGGCGTCCAGGTGGACGACAACATCCCACTCCGGGTGATGCTGCTGCTGATGGACGAGGTGTTTGACCTGAAAGAGAAGAACCAGTGGCTGCGCAGGAACATCAAGAACCTGCTGCAGCAGCTGATCAGAGCCACTTACGGAGACACCATCAACAGGTGGGAGGCGCACAAAGCCCCAAGCAGGAGCAGCCAGTTGTCAGAGAGCCCGTCTCAAACCCCGCCTCCTTTTGTTTCCCAAGGAAAATCGTGGATCACGTGGACTACATGACCTCCCCGGAGCAGGTGGCAGACTACGTCAAAAAGTTCAGGTGACCGGTCCTTTTGTTTTTTCATTTTGGTGGTTTTGCTTTGCCTTCTCATTAGTCGGGGAGATCCTGAGTAGGTTTGAATGTTTCCCCCTGTGTTCAGGGATTCCTATTGGCCCAACGGTATTCTGGCCGAGACCCCACCCCGCCGGGATAAGTGCATCCGGATGAGGACGCGAGTAGCTGCCAAGACCAGCCTTCTGGGCATCATGCCAGGTGAAAATGACCACGTTTAGGACTTCAGCGCAGATTTACTCCTCATCTCTTCCCTCTCATAGTAATAAAAGCTCATGCCTGCCCTGTTCTTCTGCTCCAGACGAGCTGAAGCACATCATCGGAGCGGACACCACCAGGAAGGGCATCCTGCGGGTCTTCGACATGTTCCAGTACCAGCCCATGAACCGGCGGCTGGCCTATGTGTTCCTGGAGGGCTTCCTGGAGACCATGTTCCCGCAGTACAAGTTCCCCGAGCTGTTCGTCAAGCTGCACTCCCGCTCGCCGCGCATCCACGCGTACGCCCAGAAACTCAAGAGCTCCTCCCTCAAGAGGTGACAGGAAAGGGCGGAGCCGCCAGGACTCGGGCACAGACTGGGAGCCCAGAGGGTTGGGGGAGGCGATGGGCAGGCCGAGGGGGCGATGTGTGCGACCTGTGCCCTCCCTCCTGTCACACACTCCTGTCGGGGAACGCTCCCGCCACCCGGCCGACTCGTTTCTGCCGGGACGGAGCTGAAGGAGGAGCACGTCCGCTCCGCCCCCCCTCTGTGACGGAAGCACGCCATGAAAGAAAAACCATAAATCCTATCATTTGCACCAAGACTGAACACGGCAGTCTGTTCTTTTAGTTTCTTTATTTACCCCTCCTTTTTTGGAGATTTTAGCTGTGTTGAGCTTCATCCTGGGCCAGCCAATGCTGCTTTCTTGTGGTCCGGAGAGCAGACCCACGAAACACTGTATTGTTTTTAAAAAGTGCAGGACTAGATAGCGTAGATCCACACCTTGCCTTACCTTCCCGCTTCAGTCCTCCATGTCAGAGCCACACAGCTGTAATCAAAAGCGCCCCCATGCGTCCGACACGCGAGCTGCAGAGGCCCTCGTCGATGTGTGAAATGTGCGTTTTCATAGCAACCAAAAATGTCAAAAGCACTGGGTTAAAGAGGCAACGTCCTGGATATGTGAGGAAACCAATATGGGTCGAAAGTTGTTTTGTTTTTGTTTTTTTGTTTTTTTCCATCTCCAGATCCCCCTCTAAAGCGTTTAGTCACTTCTACCATCTTTAATTCTCCCCTTTGAGGCTGCTGTCATAACCTGTGATGACCAAAGCTCATGCTGTTCATGTGTGTGTGTGTGTGTGTGTGTGTGTGGACTGAATGACGGCGAGATTCTCTGACCCTTGTTGTGCTTAGTATCGCTGAAGAAAGACCTCCAATAGCCTAAATCCTGGAGGCTGTAAGGGCACACTAAGGCACCTGTTGCTGCGGAAGGCACACTATTGAATGTACTCCGATCTGATCCGCTTCGGCCTCGTTTAGGCTCCTGTGCGAGTGTGTGTCTGAGTGTGTGTGTGTGTGTGTGTGTGTGTGTTCAGCACGAAGCAGCAAACCATCAGTTAGAAACTGTGCCAGTATGAGCAAATGAACCAGCCTTAAATCTCCAAACAGTACAAACTGACCAATAGACGCACGCTAGAGGGAGCTGTCCGTCACACGGCATAACCAGGAAACCCAGATCGTAGAGATATGGAGATATATCCCTAATCACTTTTATTCTAAGAAAATGTCTTTGATGTGGTGCAATATATATATTTTTTTCTTTAATGCATGTGCATTTTGAATCATTGTGTACTGAAAATAGTAATTCATATTCTTTTAATAGGAGAAAAAACACGAGACGTGTCCCCATAAATGTCTTCTTACCCTAACAACTTAACATTCCGTTGTAAAAGTACAATGTTTATGTTACAGACTTGTTTTATAAGTCTGACTTTTGGTTCGTTTGGGTCATGACCGAGTGGTGATGGGGGGAATTTCTTTTTCCATCTCACAGCTCCCATTTAGTTCAGAGAAGGCTTCGAACAAATGCTTCTTTTAACCCGTAAGTGGCGTTTTATGCATTCAAGACGGTCATGTCGAGTGCAAAGAGATCTTTATATTGAACTTATTGCTGCAAAGACACCCCCCCTCCCCCCGTGCGTGCGTGTGTCCCATCCCAATAACCTAAACTAGGTCTGATGGGTTCACAGAAGAGACTGTAACCAATGGAATCACTGCTAATGAGCACTTATTGTAGCAACTGTGAGCGTCCCGCCTCTCTCTGCCGCAGTCATCGGACACAACGCCCCGGACTGCTGTGACTCGCTTGCACTGAGCAGCCCCGGTGGACCCTGAACTCTGCAGCTTCTCATTTTGAGAGGTGAATATCGTTGTGGCCACGGTGGAGATGTCACCTTTTAACTATCTGCACACCTCTCCACGCAGGAAGGCTTGTTTTGTTTTTGTTTTTTTCTTTTAACACCATTATATATAATGAAACATTGTGCATATCTGTGTACAGTATGTGTTAATAGTGTGCCTAAATGTAATGTCAACTCTATTTTCATATTTTTCTTTAACCTAAAACAAAAACGTCAATCAGAATGTCATGATCATTTTTTGGGACTGAAAGTTGACTAGGGTGGGTTTTTTTGCATCATGCTTATTGTTTTTTTTTTTTCTTGTGAGCACTTGTGCTCAGATCAGTATAACACTAATAAAAAGCAACTCAGACTAAAAGACACTCATATCAGTGTTTTAATGCGCTTCATTGCTCTCTTTGTAGATCTGCTTGTTCAGATGGTTTTCTTTTTTAAATACCCATTTATCCCAGTTCAGGTTAAGAAGGACCTGAAGCCTCTCCCAGTGAATAAGGTGTCCCAGCTTACAAAAGTTTGCTTGACTAAGAGCTCTAAATCACACTTCAGATGTAAGCAGTCATCCTCCCCCACCAATGCAGAAATGTCCAGACACAGGCGGATTTCTCTTTGGCTCCCAGATAAAAGTCTTCGCAGTCCACATCTGAGCTCTTCCACAAATAAAAGTGCAGTTTGTGTCCGGTCCTTTACAGTCTTCATGTCTTCCTCTGGGATTTGCCCACTGGATCCATGAGGACAACAATTCCCCACGCGGCCAAACCTTGCAGACAAACACGATGGCGGGTCAGTTTGGGTCAGAATGAGCACGTGCGCAGGTATGTGCAACTTACCTGCGGCGAAGGTGATCTGCGCCACGGTGCCCATGGACGTGGGCCCGCCCTGTCGCATCACCTTCCGCGCTGCGCTGAACACGTAGGCGCCGCACAGCACCAGGCCGCCCCCGGAGATGACTCTGCAGCTCCAGCAGTTCTTCAACGCCTGCCTGGCCGTCGAAACGGGGGCTTCTGGGGCTGTTGACATTGTTGAGCAGCGCGCGTGCTAATGCTAACCCCCTTAGCTCGTTTGATAAACGTCGTAGTTTTAGTGACAAAGAAACCGACTTCTACAAACGTCTGTTTCTAGAAACCCTTCAAATAAACGACCAAAACTAAAAGGGGTATGAACAAAGTTACAGCTAAACGTCCCTACATCCCCTCAGCATGTCAGAACAGACTAGCATACATACGGTCGACATTGACAAAGTACTTCCGGGTGACGTAGCTCACGCTTCCCCATTTCGAACCTTCAAAATAAGTTGAATAGAAACAGGTTAATGTTGTGTAACCCGCCATAAACACAGAGCCACTGGCCACTGCTTTTCCAAACTAAAACACCGCACACGTACCGTTTCAGTCGCGTTGTAGTTTTTAAAGCCATGGGCGGAGTGTCGCGTGGACTCTGACCCCTCCACGCGCAGCGGCCTCGGGTTTTTCCAGAGGATGGCCCCCATGTCTCCGCTCGTGCTGGTTGTTTTGGTGCTTGCCCGTGTTGGTCAGCCAGAGGCGGCCGCGGACCCGTCGTATGTTGCGGCCGTGTATGAGCACAGAGTTGTCCTGAACCCAGAGCCCCGCGTGCCCGTGACCCGCCGCGAGGCCCTGCTGCACATGCACCGGAACCTGGACGTGTACGAGCACGCGGCGGCCCGGGCCGCGCGACACGTAGGGACCCCCGGCCTCCCCTTCCTGTCACCGTGTTGTGTTGTGTTGTGTTGCCTTGAATCTATGCAGAACATCCCTCAAAATAAAGGACGAACGTTTTCAAATGAACCAAACTAAAAGTGGATATTAATATTCCGCTTTGTCCCAGTGTGTTTTTAAGTGAACTTTGCATGAGCTGAAGTCTGTTGTGCTTTTTTTCCCAGCAGACTATCACATAGATTAAAACTTAAAAGCTCAGATCTTGTATTGGTGTGTGCAGATTTGTGAATTTACTCCTTTCCTTTTTCTCCCATCTCTTGCCAAGGGTGCCCAGATCCTGGTCTTTCCAGAGGACGGGATTCATGGTTTCAACTACACCCGTTCATCCATCTCTGGCTACCTGGAAACGGTTCCTGACCCTCACGAGGAGAGGTGGAACCCCTGTACGGAACCTGGGAGACACAACGACACAGAGGTGGGTTGTGCGTTTGGATCAGACTGTGACGGTCACTTTACCGCTCAGATAGTTTCAGACGTTTTTTTTCTTTAACGAGGACGCTGCTGTGATTCTGTCTCAGGTTCTCCAAAGACTGAGCTGCATGGCCCGTCGCCACGGCCTCTACCTGGTGGCCAACATGGCCGACCTACAGCCCTGTCCCTTGACGACGGACCCCTCCTCCGTGTGTCCACCCGACGGACGCTGGCAGTTCAACACCAACGTGGTTTTCAGGTGCCGAGTGGAAACTGAAATAAAAGCACGGAAAAAAGCCCAAACTGTTCTAAATCTTCCCTCCCTCACAGTTCCGACGGCCTGCTGGTGGCCCGCTACCACAAAAACAACCTCTACTTTGAGGAGGCTTTCGACACGCCTCCACAAACGGAGGTCGTTACATTTGAGACGCCGTTTGCCGGGAGGTTCGGCCTCATCATCTGCTTTGACATCCTGTTCAGGGACCCTACGGTCACCCTGGTGGAAAGGGTAGGAGGCTTTACACGCCCACATGTGCGTCCAGACTGTCTCCATGGTGATCTCCTCCTTCCTTCTCCCCTGCTCCTCCCTCAGGGGGTGCGCCAGCTGATCTTCCCCACAGCCTGGATGAACCAGCTCCCCCTGCTGGACGCCGTCCAGTTCCAGTGGGCCTTCAGTCTGGGGGCCAACGTCTCTCTTCTGGCCGCCAACATTCGGAACGACCGGCTCATCATGACGGGCAGCGGCATCTTCAGCCCCGCTTCCGCCACCTACCACCACGCTGCCCGAGGAGAGCCGGAGGAGGGCCGGCTGCTGGTGGCCAGGGTGCCCGTCCTGGACCCGCTGTGGGCGGGGGGGGGCGGGGCCTCGGGGGGGCCCACCGGTTCTGGTTTCTGCCCCGCAGACGGCTGCGTTGGCCCTCGCCCCTCCTCAGCCGCCTCTTTGGATCCCCCCCCCCAACAGGACAGCTTCATCTCCTCCATGATGTACGACCCGTTTCGCTTCGTCCTCCTGGGCCGGGCGGGGGGGGAGGTGGGGGTGTGCGATGGGGCCTTCTGCTGCCGCCTCCGCTACGAGTGGGAGTCGCCGGGCGGAGGAGTGGAGCTCTACGCTCTGGGGGCGTTTGCGGGGACGCACACGGTCAACGGGCGCTACGCCCTGCAGGTAAGGCGCAGAGAAACATGGCCGCTTCTCACCTATGGCCTGCCCCCCTGCTGACCGGCGCCGCCTCCGTCCACAGGTCTGCGCCGTGGTCCGCTGCGCCGCCTCAGAGCCCGGATCCTGCGGACAGCAAGTGGAGGAGGCCGAGTCCAGGATGGCCTTCACGCTGGAGGGGGTGTTTGACACCGGGTACGTGTACCCGACCGTTCTGGCCAGCCGTCACGTCCTGGAGCGTCCCGAGCAGCTGCGGAAATCCGCGGAGGGGAGGGTGGTTCTGCAGCACTCCAACATGACGGCGGGCCTCGTCACGGCCTGTCTGTACGGCAGAATGTACCACATGGACAGTGAGGGGGCTGCCCTGGAGTAGAGGCCTTAAAAAACGGGAAGGACAGCGAGAACTGGTGATAATTTAACAGATTAAAGTACACAGTTCCATTATATTCCCCTCTGGCCGGCTCATTACTTTGTACAAATTTATTCATCTGTTGCTTATTCTTTACAAACATTGCACCAAACAGCATCCGACCTCTGAAAGCCTGAAATTTGCATATTCCTAAAAAGTACACGTTTCATAGTGTTTTCCTTAATCGCTCGTATACACATTCACACGCACACATTCGGACATGCGTCTACCACTTCGCCCGTCTCACAGACACCGGCTACAAACACTGTTTGCAGAGAAGTTGGCAAATTTTCAAAAGCACAACGGAACTATGTGACAGTACCATCGATACGGACACGGATATGCAGTTTTCCCCCTCTCACGAGGTCAGTGGTTGTTTCATAGCGTCAGACTTCAGTCTCACAGCAGCGTGTGTGTGCGGGTGTGTGTGCTTTGTCCAGCTCGGACTCCCAGTGAAAATCATCAAGAAGAGCGAGAACAGACTGTCAAATTTAGTACTCGCATGTTCAAAACCATTTAGAAAATTTAAAATCAATTCAAAGGAAGAGGTAAACATGCCTCAACCCCAAACCTTTTTTTTTAAACTGATGCAGGCATCATATTTAGATTTTTTTCAGATACTGTGTTAAAAAAAATAAAAAAATATCTGGCGAAAATAATCTCCTTTATAATTGTGTCTGTTGAGTAAAAATTGAAACCAACAATAAGATAAAGTTAAGTTGCTCTTTCGCTTCGGAAAACCTCACCAACTTTTTTGAAACAGCGTTTGCAGTCACAGCGTGGCAGCAGGTTCATCCCGGGGGAAACTCCTTTCGTTAGTCCACCGACTACTGAAGCAGCTTTACAGTAAAAGGGTCTCACATCCACCTGCTGTCACAAAACGGCCTTCGAGGATTCATTCCCCACCTGGAATAAATACGGAGAACTCAAATTTGACTTTCCCTGCCGGGAAGTGAAAGGTAATCGTCTACTCGCCGTCACCGATGTCCATGAATGACATGATGGCTCAAAGAAGAACTCCTTATATAAAAAAAACTCAAGGACAGCTGGAAAAACTTCCATAGCTGGTCCCTTAGGATTGTCCCACTGTTTCTTTAGACAATCATGCTAAAAAAAACAAGACGAGAAAAAATAGAAGCAGCTCCTCTGATGACTCGAGGGGGAAACCTCTCCGAAGGTTTAAAACCCTTTGTGACTGTCCACAAAGAGAAGGAGCTGGAAACTTTGAGGAAAAAATACTGCTCTGGATTCTAAAAGATTCTGGCCATGTTATGGCCCTTCCAGCGCCGCCTGGAAAGAAAATCGAACGTCCTCATCTTAATCTGCGTTTTAGCAGATTCGTATTCTAAACGTGGATATGCTCCTCCGGGGAAAAGGTGTGTGGTTTATACATGGATTCTTTTTTTCGATTTGAGGCGTCTGACCTGAAAAAACAATCTGTTCTATTTGCTCTGCTTGTCAGTCTATTGTCGTCGAACTATTAAGGCTCTTGAGTGGCTGGCCAGCCTGCCAGGGTGGGGTGGTGGTGGGGGGGGTGGGGGCTCTGCCCAAATGGCCTCAGTACGTCTCTGAGTCGGAGTCGTTCAGCTCGTCGTCGGCGGAGGCGGAGGACAGCGGCCGCTCCGGCCGGCAGTAGGAGGCGTGGTCCGGCCTCAGAGGGGGCAGGGCGTCGAAGGACACGCCTTTGGAGACGTGGTTGGAGCTGGGCCGGTGGTTGGAGACTCTCTGGGGGGGAGGCTGGGCGGGCGTGGCTGCTACGGTGACCATGGGAGAGGCGGGCATCATGGAGTTGAGGATGAGGGCCAGGCAATCAGCGACGTCTCGATTGGGGGCGCAGGCCAGAGCCGGGGTGTAACCTGGGAGAGGAAAGAGCGAGAAAGAAATTACTCGACTTTTTAAGTTACTCGGCCCTGAGCGGCGAAGCGACAGCTGACCGTTCTCGTCCACGGCCTGCACGCTGGCTCCTTTCCCCAGCAGCTCCTGGACTACGACGGTCAGCCCCCTCCTGGCTGCCACGTGCAGCGGCCTGCGGGCAGAGGGACACGCCGTTACACCGCAGCCAGGCAGCGCCCGGCCAGGGAGCGGCGTCCGGCGCCTACGTACGTCTGGAGGGCAGCGTTTGTGCAGTTGATCAGGTTCCTGTCGCTGACTTTCTCCAGAATCAACAAGGCACTGGTTTCGTGAGCCTGAAAGGGGGAAAAAGAGCAACAAGACGAAGGATCGAAATCTGATTCCGCAGAATAAAAAAAAAAGGCATGTCTAATGGTCAGTCTAAACGGTCACCTTGCTGCAGGCCAGATGCAGAGCCGTGTTCTTGTCGACATCCTGCAGACTCAAGTCAGCCTTCCCGCTGCTCACCAGCACCTCTGCAACACAGGAGTGGACGCGGTCATTCGTGTCTCCACGGGCCGGGGGCCACGGCGCCCGTCTGGCTCGGCCCACCCACCCACGGCGTTGGTCTGTCCGTTCAGAGCCGCCATCATCAGCGGCGTCCGGCGCGCGTGTGTGTCCGCGGCGTTCGGCTGGGCTCCGTGGCTCAGGAGAAGAGAGACGCACTCCACGTGGTCGGAGAACGCCGCGGCGTGAAGGGGGGTCCTGCAAGCACGCCGGCCCCCGTTACCCACAAAGCCCGCGTTCACCCCGGAACTCTCTAAACAAGACTTCCTGCTTCTCTCACCTTCCCTTAGAGTCGACGGTGTTTACGATGTTTGCGCCCAAGCAGTCGATCAGCATCTCAGCCACTCCCTCGTTGTCGTTCATTCTGAAACGAACATATCCCAGCCTGTCACGTCTCCTTAGACCACATCTGTCCACAGAGTCCTGACTGGTTAGTAGAGGCGGCGGACATCTTACACGGCGCAGTGGAGGGGGCTGAACGCGTTGCCTTTAATCCTCCGGAACATCTCCTGATCCAGTAAGACCTCCACACACGCATCGTAGCCTGGAGGACAGAGAGGGGGACGTGCACACATTGACAACGCGGCGGGGGGGTGTTGGCTAGCCGGTCCCGTGTCTACGCACCGTTGTAGCAGGCCCAGTGCAGCGGCGTGTAGCCCTGGCTGTCGGTCAGGTGGGCGTGGGGCTGGGGCGCGCCGCCGGCGTGCAGCATGGCGCCCAGGACGCCCACGCGACCGCAGGCCGACGCCAGCTGCAGGGGCGTGCGGCCCCGGATGTCCCTCACGCACACGCTGGCCCCCCGCTGGAGCAAGGCCTCCACGCACTCCTCCAAACCCGCCACGGCCTGCGCACACACATCACAGCCCCTTGAATTATGGCAAACAATAAACTAAATAATGAATTCATTTAGTCAAACGTCTGTCATGACTGAAGTGTCTCCGAGCTACTGAATTAGCTCAGTGCATGGCGCTTTGTAGTAAAATGCTAAACTCCACATGCTTCTGTAAATCCAATTTTGCGTTTCAGGAAATATAAAAAATATGACAAGGCAGTAAAGAATTTATCACGGAGTAATACTGTCATTCATTTGCACAATTCATAAGTCCTCTGGCCAATGTTGAAAGCAGTCTGTCATCAGCTGTTCTAGTTACCCTTGTCTACCTCTGTTTTTGGTAAGTGTTGTGGGCCTGAAGTACAAACAGGCATTTATGTTAATGCAGATGAATATAAGACAAAGTAAAAATGAGTATTCTTATCACAGTTTGATTTTGAGTGTCTCTATGGGCTGTATCAGTCTAAACCTGAGTAGATAAGCTACCTTAAATCGGGGAACGATGCTAGAGGAAACTGGGAGTGACTTTTATTCATGAATGCACATTCATTCCAAACTGTGAGCATAGTGTTTCTGGTTTGACTTTAGGAGACATCGTTTAATGTTCATAGAATCTAGTGTGACACATTGTCATTTGAGGAGGGATCTCATAGCCCTTCTCAAAAGATTCCTCCTTCACTCAAAGCTAAATTATTTTTAACTAGTATCAGTCACTGGCCTTGAACTTAATAGGAACTGAAGAAAAGGAGTTGCTTTTTAAATTAATCACAGCTCTCCAAATAGATGTTAAGTCTACAAATACTAAAATTAAAAACAGAACTCTGTGAAAAAGGGAACGGTCATCCCACCCCACGGTGTAGTGCTGTCCGGCCCCAGCGGTCCTGAATCTCCACACTGGCCCCTTGACTCAGCAGAGAGTACACACACTCCGTGTGTCCGCCCAGCACCGCCAGCATCAGAGGAGTCCTGTCCAGGGTGGGAGTGGGTTACAACTTCAGAAGAATGTTCATTTCATTTAGCGTGCAGCTGAAACCACTTAAAATCACACGCACAAACATAAAAAACACACAATACTATCCCAGATTAAGTCTCATGTTTGCGATGTCACACGCACACTCACACACACACACACACACACTCACTGTCCACTGGAGTCTTGTGCATCCAGATTAAGGTGTTGGTTGTTGTGGCTCATGAGCAGGCGAAGGCACTCGGGGTGGCCATTCATAGCTACAGCAGACAGATAAACACACATACAGTGGCCTGACGGAGTCAAGTCATGTGAAATGCGTGTGTTTCGACGTGTGTGTGTGCGTGCGTGGCTACCTGCAGCGTGTAAGGCTGTCTTTTTGTGTATGTAGTCTGAGGTCATGGGCGAGGCGCCATGGTGCAGCAGCAGGGACACACACTGCTGATGGCCTCTGGAACAGGCCAGGCTGAGGGGGGTCCGTCCCTCGGGGCTCCGGACGTGCACGTCCAACAGGGAGGACAACAGGACCTCCAACGACCCACAGTGTCCGTGGTAAGCCTGAACGGAGAGGGGGGCGCACGGCAACGGGTCACCTTCCACAGTCATCATGAATTACCATCAAATCATCCAGGAGGCAAAGGGAGTCAGAACCCGGATGTGAGAGGCTTAAAACCAAACGCACACCCTCCGTCGGGGCGCCACACTCACCGCCAGATGGAGTGGACTGAGCGGGGCCTGACTGTCCGAATCCCTCAGGATGTCTGTTCCTGATGTCTCCATCAGCTGAAACAAAAAACACCAATGGCGCATTGCAATATTTTTTATATTCAGAATATGAAGAGCCGAAGACTCACGGAGCATCTCTGATAAAGAAACTATAAAGTTTATTGTTATTATTATGCTGTTCAACTGCATTTCCCTCACTAATATAAACAATGTGTAAAAGATTACAAATCCTGGTGTATCCTTGTGTCCATAATAATGTTTTGATGCATTCAAAGCTTCACTAAGGGAAGAGCGAACATTCATGAACATAAGTGAAAACAGAGATCTACTGCTTAGAAGAGTTGAGAGGGAGGCTGACCGACTGTCTTTCTTACCACGTTAAGAGGTGTCTCACTTGCAATCTGAAAGAAAAACAAACTTCTCATTATTTTATAACATGCTATTAACACATTTTTGGCTCACATTTCAGCTCCGTTACTCACCAGTTCCAGGCACAGCGTGCGCCCATAGGCTGAGGCGTAGTGCACCGCACTGAAACCCTGTTTGTCCCTTACTGCTGGATCGGCGTCGTTTCTCAACAAGTACTCCACACATCTGGGAAAAAGACAAAGACCTCTTTGATGTCAAGGATGTGCGGCTAAGCTAAACGAACGGAGCACGAATCTGAACCTACTTCCCATCCGTGTCGGCGGCAGCGGCGTAGTGCAGAGGGCTGCAGCCCCTCTGGTCCAGTTCGTTAACGCTGGCACCGGAACCCACCAAAGCAAACACACATTGGTAGTTACAGTTGGCTGATGCATAGTGTAATGGAGCTCTGAATGGACAGGGAAGAAAAGATGGACAGAATTTGCATCCCAAATCATCTCACAAGCTGCACCACTCTATCATTGATCTCATTTTCGATCTCATTAGAGGCCAGACGCTACTTTGTGGAGTCTAAAGTTTGATTTTACCGTCCGAAGTTGTCTTTCTTGTTGAAATCTGCTCCTATGTTTAACAGCAGATTCAGACATTCCAGGTTCCTATTTGGAGAGAGAACTTTTAAATTAAAACTATTCTGAGTATTAACATTAACCACAAACACTTTGGAATGCATTTGCTCATCTTGCACATTACATAAAAATTGATCATGAAAATATGTGGGGATTCTGTTAAATGTGAGACAAATAAAATACACAACTTTCAAAGAAAGAAATCAGTAAACAGAAGCAATCACCCTCCAGCTGCAGCAGCGTGTAGACAGGTCCTCCCAAAGTCATCTGGGGTGTCTATGACAAACCCTGCAAAAATATGCAGTCGGCATCAATTAAGATGTCAACCAGGCTTTTTTCTGCTGGCAGGGATGGCGTCAGCATGAATGTACCTGAGGACAGCAGCTTCCTGCAGCAATCTGAAAAGCCGCTAAGAGCTGCCAGGTGTAAGGGGAACATCCCGTGAATGCCTCTTCTGAAAAGGCAAAGAAAACAAGCCGTTACAGGCCGCGAAAACAAGCTGTGAGGCCAAGGCTGGCAGAAATGGTTTATCTAGATTTCCCATCTTCAGTGTTTGCTTTTAGTTCGCGTATCATGTCGCATTGAGCAGAAATGGTGTCGAGTGGGAGTTGTTACAGACCTGGCAGTGCTGGCTCCGTGTTTGAGGAGCGCTGTGACGATGAGCTCGTGTCCGTGGCGGGCGGCGATGTGGAGGGCGGTGTTTCTGCTCCTGTCTTCACAGTCAATCTCAGCTCCTGCGCGCGAAACAAGAGGCTCTCACAGTTAGGTTTTGTGCTAAAGGGCCATCATAAAACACAAGGAATAAAACTATACACACAGAGGACGCCTCAGTAATAACTGCTCCCGTAATTTCCAAACCTATTTCAGCCCATGCGTGGAAACTGCCCACTGTGGGGGTTCTCACCGTTTTGAATGAGGGCCTGAGAGCAGGAGAACCTTCCATGCGTAGCTGCCATGTGAAGGGGAGTCTTTCCATCCTTACTCTGCCAGATGGAGGGAGAAACAGAGGAGGGGTTGCAGAGACTAAAGAAGATACCGGCCTGTATATCTATACATTAGTCTATACATCAGTGGTGCAGTATCTGGACAGGTGGCATGGACAGCTGTATGGACATCTGTAAATCCCAAAACGTCGACTTTTTTAAATTAACACAAGTGAAAACCGACTCTGCTGTGAATCAACCCCCACCCAACACACACATATTCCCTGAGCAGCTTGCCGCCTCCGGGAGCCACTCCTTCCTCCCCCTTCTTCCATATGGTCTTGCATCTTGAGGCTGTGGGAACCCTGTTATCAGTTTTCCATCACCGCCATCAAAATGGTAACCACGCTGTCACTTCAGCTCTCTGCTAAACACCGAGCAGGACGGATGAACTACAGCCGGAGCCTTTTTTCCACACTATTCCACACACTAGCGGTGTGCTAGTGTCTCTGCTCACCTGCTGGTTGATGCGCGCACCATGCGCCAGCAGCAGCTCCTGGCACAGCGCCCCCTGGCGTGAGGAGGAGGCAAAGTGAAGGGCGGAAAAGCCCCTTTCGTTCACCTGGAGCGAAAAGAAGAGACGGTGAGATAAAAAGGAAGTGCGCGCTATTTCCATGAGAGCTGCTCACTCACCTGGTTGACGTTGGCTCCTGCTTCGATGAGCTCACCGACCACAATGTCCTGACCGTTGTAACAAGCCAAATGTAGCGGTGTGTTCGCGTAGGTGTTTACCTCGTTCACCTAAAACGAAAGGAACAATCTTTTAGTGACCAGGCCGTGACATGTCTTTGATGGTCAACCTGATTAATGCTTTGTTCCACAATGAGGCGGTCTATTAACTTTAAATTAGGTAAATGGAAGCTATTTAGCATAAAAGCTTGTTTTTCGTGACGCCGTTAGTGCGCACGTGTGTTTGTGTGCGCTCACATGGGCGCCCAGGCTCAGCAGGTAGTGCACCGTGCTGCTCATGCCGCTAGAGGCGGCTGCATGGAGCGGTGTGTAGGCCTTCTTGTCCTTACAGTCAACCTCGGCTCCACTGGCCACCAGCAACCTCACAACCTCGAGATGACCTGGTGGAATGTAGAGAGACATGGGAGAGTTAACCTAACCTAAGTAAAAAAATAAATAAAATAAAAAGTTCCCACCCGTGCAAATAAAGATGAGAGCCTTATAGAACAATGGTGATTCCAAACATTTGCGATGCTGCTTAAAACGTGAATAAAAAGAGAAAACAAGCACTTGCAAATCTCATACAAGCTTGTAACAGAATCTCTACATTTGATTATGACTAAACTACTGCTGCAGCCATTTTTTTTTTTACACACTATTCCAACTTTTTGGGGATTGGAGTTCTAATCTACACCCACCCATGTAGGCTGCCCAGTGGATGGCTCGTCTGTCCTTCTTGTCAAAGGCGTTAATGTTGGCTCCTCTGGACAGCAACAGCTTCACCATCTGAATGCACACATTTTGGTTTAATAGTTGCTGACGTGGCGTTCCCCGTGCGTGCCCTAATGGAAAAGGGTCAGACCTCCACATGGCCACTGAAGGCGGCGTGGTGCAGGGCAGTGCGCCCCCCCCGGTCGGACACGTTGACGTTGCTCAGCAGTGGGACCAGAGCCTCTGCACAGCGGACCGCCTTGTTGCTGGCCGCTACGTGGAGCGGCGTCTGCCAGTTCTTGTCCCGGGCATTCACGTCTGCGCTGTGCTTCAGGAGCACTCCCACCGCATCCTGAACAGAAAGGGAACCTCAGGCAGGCTGTGCAGACAGGGAGCCCACAGGGTAACACATCTCAATGCTCTAACAAAGTACATGCCATTGTTCACAGGAGGCCGTCTGCATGTTTAGAAAATTCTTTGCTATTTTTAGAAGGGTTTTGTGCTGAAAATAGTTTCAAGAAAGTGAAAGAACACAGGCAGCTGTGTTAGTTTGAGCATATAAGCTTCATAGACACATGACTGAATAACAATGGTTATGGACGTTTGCATCTTTAAGGGGAGACTGTACAAATCATACAGAATACATTCACAGGCAAATAGGGCCTCTAAAAAATAGTTAGTATAAAGTTTATTTATGTGGGCTTGAATTGGAGTTAGCATGTTTGTTTACTTGATACAAATGAGAAAAATAAAAAAAGTTTAAGTGAAGTGGTCAAAGGGTGCTGGGCATGTGAGTCTGTCCCGTGTTACCTCACTACAAGAAGCCACAGCTCGGTGAAGAGGAGTCAACCACTTGTTATCTTTGGCATTAACTCGGGCCCCTCGGGTGACAGAAAAGAGAAAAAAAGAAGGATGACAGAACATTAAATGGTGGTACTGTCTATCCAACTTCTGGCTTGCAAATATGGTTAAAACCTGTAAAAACTTGATAAACTAAAAGACAACCCCCCCCCAAAGACCTTTATACATATCTTATGTTTAGGGGGTGGGCTGACTGGAAGAGATAAACTTCCGTGATCCTCTTAGGCATAGTCGGGAGGTTAAAATAGCCCTGAAGTTACACCTGTTGCAAGCTCTTCACATCACTGAAAAAGCATTCAACAACCTCATCTCGTAAAGCGCACATAAGCAGTCACTGCACTCTTATGTTACGCCACTCAAGCCCCTCCTCTTTGTGTGTGTAGCTCCTTCCAGAGAGCTAAAAAAAAGACCCCCATCAAATGATTGAAAAATCATAACAAGTGTCATAAGTCACCACGAGACAGCTCGATGGCTCTGAGCGGGAAGTGGGAGCTACTGAGGAAACCGAAAGCAACGTGGGGGAGGGAGGGGACGAGAACTGGGCAGGTCCTTTAAGGAGTTTGCAGAGCTGAATGGATAAAAGGACATGAACATAAGCAAAGAATATGGATTTAATTAATTATAATAAATTCAATGAATTAGGACTAAAAATGGCATCTTTTCCTGAGGACATGAATAATTATCCTGTTTATACTGAGCTGACATAAAACAAAAAAGCCATTATGTTTTACTAATGCAAATCAATGATGTGTTTCTTATCAAATCCAGGTTATGTTATGTTTTTTTTTTCTTGCTAAGAGAAAGACTTCTTGACTTATAAGCAAATACAAGTGAGATAATGTTAATAATACATTTAATCAGGAAAGGAATGAGTTGTACACAGATTAAGGAATAGATTAAAAATACAGCGTGAACACAAGAATGATTTAAGATAAAAATCAAAGGACATCAAAGGCGAAAGTGTAACATCTCAGTTTTAGGTGTTTACCTGAGAGGATGAGCAGCTCGATGATTTCAGCATCTCCCAGGTAGGCTGCAGCATGCAGCGGGGTCCGCTTCTCGCTGTCCTGGAGGGACAACGCAAACAAACCCACAACTTAAAAAATAGCCCCTAACACTATTTCATTCATCCAAAGGTCACACTGACACAGAGGGTGAGCCGTGGGTGGAGAATCTATAAACCTCACACGGCTGCAGACCACAGGAAACATGAGAGCGGAGACACGGGGAGAAAAATGCCTCATCGCTTCACTTTTGCTCAGTACTTCACTCCGTCATGCCGGCGGCCTGCTGCACCAATTCCACCTCTTTTCAGTTTCAGTGCGGCAGAGCCCAATCAGCAAAGTGGGGCTATAAACAAACGTCACGTGACAGAAAGAGGCCTGAGCCGGTGTGCTGACTTTATGGAGACTCGGTGTGATGACCCCAGCAACACAGAGCCACAAAAAAAAAGAAAAAAAAGAAAAAGGAGCATGGACAGAAAGAAATACCGGGACAGACGGGAATACGAGGCACAGGGAGAACGGAAGCAATGCAAGTATGAACACCGACAACTCGTGTGTACTGCTGACTGATGCGGTTTATAAAACGGTAACAGCTACGAGAAGCCATTAAGTCAGCCGATCAATATAATCCCAGCTCAGTGCTGCATCACTCACTGTCGCTCTAGGCTATATTGCATGTGTGTGTTTGTGTGTGTGAACCCAGGAATGTGAGCATCGACCTGACATGGACGAAGGTGGGACTCACCTGGATGTTGACATCTTCTTTCTTGAATATGAGCGAGCGAACTTCATCTGGGTCAACGTTGAAGATGGCTCTTAACAGGGATGGCTTCAGAGAAACACAAACACACACACACACACACACATCGCAGCCGTTTTAAAAGCAGTCATTTTCTATGCTGAGTGACAACTATGTTATCAGAGAGAGTTATGGCAGTCACAGATGGAGGAATGGCCCGCCCGGCCGTACATCAAACATGGCTGGATATAACCTCTTTATTTATGCAAGCAGTTGCTGCAGGACGCGACAGAAAAACATCCACGTGCACGCCATTTCCTAAACATCTGAGCCTGCGAGAAGTTAAAGGAGCATTCTCCTATCAGAGGCAGAAAAGCTGATCAAAATGCAAATGCCAGTGCAAAGCATAGATGTGATATGGACCAAAATCTTTAAACAGAGAAATGCTTTGTCTGCTCCACAACATTATTATGTTTACAAAGCTTGAACGTTTTCCCGAGGAGAGTATAAATTTACCAGCGTGAGAGAGAACCGCTAGTGAGTGAGAAACACAAAAACACACTTCCAGCGCATGTCTTTCACTATCCTCCACTTCAGTTTGTGCTCCCGTGCACAGATGTGAACGGCTGGATTGAGTACGGCAGCTTTCTGCTGCCAGGAAATTAAAGGGATTTGTAAACAGTGTTGCCCTGCAGTCACGATAAACCTTCAAAACATACTGAAGGGGAGCCAAAGCAAAGTCTCCATTCAAATGTACGGTGAAAAGAACTAAGTACTGCAGTTTGAGTTTTTACTGTTACATTTTCAACACAAAAATTCTAATTAGACAATTGTCAATAACTGAGGAGTTACTGCTGCATCACAGCCAGGATACTAAAATATCAGAAAACATTCTGAATTATATTGGAACACAAATGGAGAATAAACGTAAAACAAAAGAAAAAGGGCAATCGTTTTGATATGATGATGCCAAAGCTCTTAAGAGCCCTCCTGAATTCCCAACAGTTTGGTCAGTGGTCCATCATCAGGGAACCTGAGGCACGACCCCGTGTAGGCCCTGTTCTACTGAAAAGTTCAGCCACTGCAAAATGAGATTTAACCTAAACTCGATCCACCTTTCCACCTTGAGCACTATCGTGTCAGCTTTATTGTCCGGCTTCCTCTTGAACTCTGTTTTTCTCCAGCGTTCAGTCAGCTGTGCACAGCTCCTGACATTTGTGGGCACATCCACCACCTCGACGGACGCTTTAAAGAGCAGCCTTTCAAAAGCTAATAGTACTTTCTGCTGTGTTTCATCTGTGGGATTGATCTTTGTGAATCCAACAATAGAGACTACAAAGACCAGGCTTTGCTAATAAACTACAAAGGCCTGCATGCTCCTCATATGCCAGGGATATACCATGGCTGTAGTTAGAGCTAAATTACATGAGTTGTACTTTAATGTAATGAGACGTATAAATACTTTTAACGTAAATCTCAGTCTGAGGTCAAAGGTGGGAAGTGCATGACTGTTTGACATGACAGTCTCAGTCAGTAATGTCGCTGACACATCAGTAATGCATTACACCTGGCCAAACTGGCCAAAAATGGAAAGATTTTTTAAAAAGTGATTGAATTATTTCTGAAAAACGGCGCAGATGGATCCATCTCACCTTGTCATCCTGAACAGTAGTCCTTTGAAAGGCATGATGGGACCCTTGGTCAAGAGGTGACTTTGGCTGGGGAGGTGGGGATGAAGAGGAGGGCTCATCCTCCTCCACCTCCTCCAGCACAACGATACACACCCGGCTGGCCCGTTCTGACCGCATCGGGAACAGACGGTCCTCTCACTCGCGCATCAATGGACTATTCCGCAATCCCGCACAAACAAAGGTCGGCGGTAGTTCCCATGAAATACGCTGTCCGGGTAAACCGACGCCGCACATCTCCACGTCAAATCCAAAGGGAAGGGTCCGGCTCCGTCCTCTATCTGTCAGATGGAGGAGCCTCCGTCTCTTTAAGCCCTGCCGGTGCTCGGGGAGAGCGGTGGAGGCAGCAGGGAATTCCTCTGCGTAATGGTGGCGGCGAGAGGCATGCGGCAGAATGAGCCCGTGCTGGCCGGCGGCACACAGGAAGCTACATACCCTCACCGTGCCGCTGCAGCCAGGAGCGCGCACGCTAACACGCACGCACGGACGCACAGACCCTGTGATCACACACGGACGGGGAAGCGGCACCCGCTGCGTGTGCGGGTATATGCGCTGCTGGTTCCAGGCAGACTGCTGAAGCCAGCTCTTTCAATAGAGAGGGAGAGCGGAGGGGGGAGGGGAGCAGGAGGAGGGGGGCAGAGAACCAAAGAGGGAGAGCAGAAACTGTCGGCAGGTACCGGGGCCGACACAGGGCACAAAAAGAGAGAGTTCAACGTAAGGGAGACTAAATGCAAGGCGTGCGAAATTTAAAGTCCCACTCCTGGAGTCACCTCTCATGGAAATGCTTTTCTGTGTTATTTGTACATCTCTCCCACTTGCCTCAATAAAATAGACGCAATATGACTCAGATTCTGCTTTCTCAAACAATGAATGGGCATCAAATCTGGCCCCACCCACATCCATCCATGCATTTACACTGTGCTGTGAATATATGTCCAAACAGGTCGTGTGGTATAACGCTGATGTACTCTTGTTTTATGCTCTCATCTCTTGGCTTGCTCCAGAACAAATTGAGTTCTCCAAGACGCTGTCCAGCTCCCGGGATACTCAGCGCATGGCACAAGCAACGACAGGCCGTCATTTCTCTCCTAGTCTGGGTTTTTCTAATGATATACCTTGTAGCCCATAAAAAAATCTAATCAAAGCTTTACTTTTAAGTAAAGAAATATAGGAAAGTCCACAGAGAACACTTCAAAGATGGAAACCTAATTGTCCTGTTATTCTTATTATTATAAGGACATTTTTTATGTGTAAATATAGTCAGATCGCCTCCTGAATGAAGCTCCTTAGTAATACAAACACATTTACAGGCCTACTAGGCTCTACCTTTGTTTGAACTATTATCACATCATTTTGAGATAATGTTGTAGAAATGACAAATGGTGCTCATCTATTGACTCTGTCCCTACGCAGAGTTTAGAACTTTAACACTGTCTGGCTATCTAATGTTTACTGCTTTAAATTATTTAATCTAATGTAATGTTTGATGTGTTTAGTGCAAGTCTTTATGTTTAAGTAGTCGGAGTCTGAGGTCTCTAAAAAACAGCATAGTGAAAACAAAACCGTGTGCACAACAATGTGCCGGAGTTGTTGGAATCTGCCAAATAAGATTTATGCAAGAGCTGATTACAACACATTTGCAAAAAATAGATGTGGTTATTCCTTCAAAATGTAATTTTACAGGAATTACATAAACAAGGTAACCGGATTAATGCACGTGTATGTGTTTCAGTTTCTTTCTTGGTGGGTCGGTGGCATAGCTTCAAAGGTCCCCATCTCATTATAAAACTGGAACAAACTGGGTTTGCCAGAGAATTTGAGGGGAGCTAACAAGACCAGTCTGTGTGTGAGAGTGTGTGTGTCCCAGTCTACTTCGTATTCAACACAGATCCTAAAGGGAGCAATCTTGCCAGGCCACACAACCCCATTAAGTCAGAGGGAGGAACAGTGCGAGGGAGGGCAAACCAAAGAGCGAAGCCGATTGGATCCTTTCTGCGGGCAGAAAGTTTGAGACTAATTTAGAGACTTAATATGAAACACAGCTTACTATCCCTCTGTTCCTACAGCAATCATGTTGACAATATAGATTTGAATCAAAGAGACAAACAAAGAACTAATGTTTGGGGAAGTATAATGCATAAACAACCAACGTTTTGTCTATGCCACACTGGGGATTCTTTCAGCTGCACAGCTAAAATATATTCACAAAGGAGAATTGTTGAAGGTCCTGATCTATGGCCGCTGTGTCACAAAAGAAATCTCACAGATTAGGACAAAGCAATGGCAACGAGGGGACGGACGGTTTTCTGTGGGGCGACTCGGAACCTTACGGGGGAACCTGACGTGACAACATGCACGTCCCAGTGAAAGCATGCCGGCTTGTGCCTGACCTCTGTCCCGACCCGGCGGCAACATGTAGCCCTGTAACGTAATCCCAGAACAGAAGCACAAAGGCCAGCACGTGCTGGCCGGTGTGCACGCGTGGTGTGCTGGCACGCTCTCTGCCGCCGGTGAGAAAGCCTTCAGGGGGGGATCTGCGTTAAAGCTGTTTATTTTTTTAACGGCTCTGATGATGTCTGATGGCAGTACCTTTGCGGTGACCTGGTACAGAGATTGAGTCTCCAAGCAGAGCCACAGGTTTCTTGACCATTTTGATAAATTTGAATAAAGAAATGGCTGAAAACCGCACCAAATCCAACCAAACAAGAGCACGTCTGCAGGTAGGACTTGCTGCTTCGCCCTATTTTTGACTGACCTCCCTGTAGTACATTATTGGATATTCTTGTCACCGTTAAATGAATTTGGTGCTGATGTCAACACAAAGCAACAGCAAACAGATACCTAAAACAACCATGCTGCTCACATTTCTCTTGTAAATGAACAAAACATTTCAGGGTGCTTAGACACTCTTAACTGACGCTTCCTGTTATATGACGAGCACATCTGAGCGAATCCAGACGATAAATGCCTACAGGATGCTCTAACAACCAGTCAGAACTACTTAGAGTGGAGCACACTCCATGTTTCCAAGCAGCAGGACGCCCCCTGGAGTTCAAACACTGTGAGGAGTAACACCTCACCGTCTCTGACTTGGCCCCTCCGGCCCAACTACGTTTGTCTCATTATGAGCAAGCAGAACAAAACATTGCAGAATAGAGAGTGGGACCTGATCACCGACACTCAGCCCAGAGGACCGGTCAGCTCAGGACAGCTCACAGAGCGGCACAATCAATGACCCACTTTGATTTCACTCACTCACTTTCCCCTCCAATCTCTCAGGATGATACCGTTCTGATCAATCATGCAGCCAGTTATAAGTAGCTCAAAGTAGTTTTATATATGTGTAAGTCACCTGCTACCTGACTACCAGACCAAAGAATTACACCAAAGCGTGATTAACTTTTCAGTATTGAACTTTTCTGCGTTTAGATGCCAGCGATGCGCCCAGTGGGTTTCCGCCACCCATGATGCCTCAGCTGAGCCCATTTGATCAAATATTCGACTCGACACCCAACGTAAATTTCCAACATACGAATTTTGACGTCGAAGTCATAGTAAAATATATATAAAATACAAAAATTAAATGAAAAAATAAATAGGATAAGTTAGTTTAAAGTTCTAGTACTGAAAGTAAGTCAGGGTAGTACTGTATCTCATTCACCCCCCTCTACCTCCATCTCCTGAATTGCCAAGCTTACACCTCCTTTCGCCAATAAGTGCCAATAAAATCCCCCTTTTTATTGAATATTTCTTTATAATGTATTTCTTTTTATATCTCTCTTTTATATTGCATTTGTTTGATTGCTATGTGTAATTATCTGCCGTATTTATTATTCATTGTAGGTTTTTTGGGCTATGGAATTAATTATACGCATTACAGTGTATTCTTACGGGAATATTTGAACCAACATACGAATATTTTAACATACGAAGTAGGTCCCGGAACGAATTCAGTTCGTAAGTAGAGGTTCTGCTGTATGAGGTTTGGACCAGCAACAGGTGAGCGGCCACCGGACTGCGTGGAGCCCAAGTTCGTGTGGTCTGTCAGCGTGTCGACCCACCGACTCGTTTTCATGTTTGGTGGCACAGAAAGAGTTACCAGAATGAGTCAGAGCTGCGGTTACCGGGAGCAAAGCAGGGCGAGGGGAGCTAGTCAGCTAGCCTGACAGCCGCCCAGCTGTGTCCGTCCGTCCGTCCGCCGTCACCATAACAGCGACAACACTCTGTTACGGCCAGAAGCACCAACAGACACCCAGCAAGTGGTCAATGATGTGACTTTAGAGTTTAGTTCGCAAATAATCCTCATATAAAGCAACAGGTGACATGGCGGCGGCATGCTGCGTACGCTAACTGCTATTTTTGGGGGGCTTGTTATCGTTAGCTGGTTGGCTAACGGACGAGATATTAGATGACTTAATGATAGGAGCGATGCAGGATTAGCTTAGCATTCACGGCTCTATTTTTACATGAACATTTGCCTCTCAACGTAAAGACGAGCAACCCCGTTTCTGAGAGTGAATTTAAGTAAATGCTATCGAAACCAATGTAATTTATATGACATCCTATGGACCTATTTTATCCAGTTATTACCACAGCAAACTTTTTGTTTTGACAAAAAAGTGACACCCACGAAGAGAGTCAACGTTAGCTGCCCAGATGTTAGCTTGATGTGAAACCTTACCTGGTCTTGTATCTTCAACACAGCCATAATTCTACGAATAGTTTATTTTATTAAAAGATATACTAACCACCCCGGGATTCACTGTATGTAAACTGGCCGGGGGGAGCTGTGAGAGGGCAGTCAAGAGACTGCGAAGCGGAGCGGCTTCTCCCTCTTCCTGTCAGGAATAAACTCACCACATAATGGGAGACTAATCATAAAACGGAGACATAGCGACCAAAGCGTAGCAGACAGCACACTGTCTATAGACTGCGTCTATTTTAGTCCCAGGAGCCCCAGCTCCAACTTAAACGACGTTTCATTTTGTGGTCGACGTGTATTAATGCAAAATGACAGTATAAGACAAAGGAACTCCATTGGAACGAGACATTTATGGGAAAAAGAAAATATACACAAAGACATTTAGCAGCGGATGTTAATGTATTTTTTTATTCTAAAAAATTTAGAATAAATCAAAGAGAACATCATGATTGAGCAGTGACTAAAACTCAATTTAGTGTGGATATAATTATACAATTATAAAAATTCATATATTTTAATCAGAGTATTTTACTGTTGTGGCTGAAATTACAACAGTAGAAAGAGAAATCATCAGAACTTCGTCCTCCTGCACATTTAAGCTGGGGACATGACATTTAGTCCTTTTGGTAAGTGAAATTTCTTATGCCGCTTTAGACGGGACACGCTTGAAAATTCCTTGCCGCAAGTGCGACACCTGTTCCTCTTGTTGTGCTTCTGGACGTGATGAAGTAGACTTTCTCTTTTCCCCAGATGTTTTCCGCATATCCCGCAGATGCCGGCTTTGTCCCATGCGTGTGTGAGCACGTGGGTGTTGAGCGTGTACATGTAGTGGAAACTTTTCCCGCATGCCCTGCACAGGTGAGACCCTGTTGGATTCTGGCTGGCGGATAACCGCGCAACGGCCTTCTTCCTGTCCAAATTAAATGAGGATTGAGTTCTTTCCACGTGCCTCTTGCAGTTCAGACCTGAGCCAGGATTTTGGTCCGTCTCTGAACCCTCGCTGCTGGCGCTGTTTACTGCCTCTGTCGTGGCTCCTTTACCGGCGGGGATCTGGTTTTCCCCGGTCGGGTCGGACGCCTCAGGCAGAAGACGCCCGGCTGGGCAGATTTCAGCCGTCTCTTGGACGCAGTGTCCCAGTGTGATGTTTTTGATGTCCAATGCAGAGTCCTGGACCTGGCTTTGTTCTTGTGTCTCACTGTTGCAGTTTTGTATCAGTATTTGTTGTGCGTGCTGATCCTGTCCATATATCCCTGTGGACCAAAGAAAATAAATAATTAGATGCTTTTACGTGCTTTTACTGAGCACCTGGACATTAACGGCACGGCTCTGCCGGGATACCTCGCTGGACTTCCACTTTAACTTCCTGCTGCTCCGCACTGCCGAGGTTCTGATAACACCAATGCTCAGGAATAATGGGCACCTGCACCTCTAAGACAGAAGCAGGGAGCTGATGGGTCTCTGTAGGGAAATGAATAGTAATTAAATCTGTTAACAGATGGCCACACGCATGTTTGAAACAAATGTAGAGTCTGTAGCAACTAAACTGCAAAACATTTTAATTTTGAATTAATTTAAATATTCAAAATAATCGTTACAAAATAATAACTGAAATAACTAAAGACAACTGACAAGAGATTTGCGACATTTTTGCACTTAAATACACTGAATGTTCTGTAGGAAGAAACTATTTCAGTGATATTTGAATTGTTAGAGTGCAAAGTTAGTTTAAGTCTGAGTGTTCACAACGTGATTTTAAAGTCACACTGAGGTGAAACTCATACCTGCATCCTGGCTTTGCTGCACGATGGTAAAACCTGTCATGTAAAAAGAAAAAAACAACAACTGTCAATTAGTGAAAATTCAAGTTTTACCAAACTGCCATCTGGGAATTCTGCACCGCTCTGAACCGACACGAGCCGGTCAGCAGGTCTGCAGCCCCAAAGGACCAGGGGCCACCGTCCCCTCCACACCTCTGCTGTTTGGGTGTGGACACACAGCCTGGGCGTTTTTTCAAATCGAGGAAACCTCTAAACGTACTGTGCTGTTTGGATAGGTGGGCCTCGAAGTTGCATCGGCGGTAAATGATCTTCCTGCAGTAGGGGCAGTGCCAGTGGCTTCGGTTCTGGATTTTGTCCTTACACATACATGGTATGACAAACTTCTCTGAAAGGAGGACAAGAAAGAAAGCAATAAAGCATCACACAGCACAACGCAACGGTCCAGTGATCCTCCCACCAAACGGAGCTGGGACACAAAAGGAAGACTTACTGGTGCCGCCCTGAATGAAGTGAATGGCGGACAGATAATGCCTTTTGATCAGGTGGGATTCTGAGGCTTCCACGGTCTTCAGGCAGAAGGGACAGGCGCTGCGGGAAACGTACTTTTCAAAGTCCTCACGCGTTGTGAAGACAGTCTGCGAACCTGGAAAATACACCGATTTAGGATTATTTTAAAAAGTGTCTTAATTCTATAACAGACGAGTGCATTCTACAAAAAAAACAAAACAATTAAAAGTAATTCAAGTCAGCATTGTTACTTTACGTTTAACTTAACTGTCAAAGAATGAAGATCACCCATGTAAGTAATCAGTACTTCTTTGTTAAATATAACATTTACTTGAATGAAGAGAATGATTTGTCTTTGATGTAATAAATGTAGCTCCTACCAATGGATGAAGTAAAGATAGTTCCACTGGCCGTGCTTTTCATTTTAGAGTCCACAGCAAAGGAAGGGGGGCCATCGGTGACAGCGGAGACGGTCTTGGAGGCGTGAACCGCTGCATGGAAGAAACAAAAGAGAAAAACTAACTCACTGAGCTCAAACCTGGCACTATGACAGGGCTAAAAGAAGGGGAAAATGGGGGGAAAAAAACATGCTTTTTCCTTCATTTTCTCCGTCTCTTTCACATTTAGGTTACACTTTGCTCACCGTGACCAGCAGCTGCCACAGGGGCGTGCAGCTAGATTTTCTGAGGAAGGAAAAGTTAGGTTCACCATCAGAAAAGCTGGCAGGATGACATCTTCATGTCTAAGTTTGGTTTTAGATGAAAATGTTAAAAGTTTGGAAAAGGCTGCCACCACTGGAATGAAAGTTACTGTATCAAGCTGCAAAATGCTGGAGTTATGCTTTATTAACATGCTAATACATCAGTAGTAGTTTCATTACATAGAGAAGTTACAAAAGTGACCTCATGAAGATATTATAAAGAGGTTACGACAATGGATGGATGGATATTATAAATAGGCCAAAAATAAGACTTGCTAGGATAGAAACATGGAACACTGAAAACAAGAGATACTCAGTGTTGCATTAAAAAAAAGGGTGGTTTTGATTTTTAATGCAACGTATTATGATACTGATATCAGCCTCTGGGATTGATGCAGTTGTGACTGACAGGTGCTTTTTCTCCAGCAGCTGACAGAGCTGTTAAAGCTACCGTTGTGATGCTAGCTTAGCTTTAGGTGACATTTGTTCAGTCCCTCTCGAAAGGGAAGGTTTCAGAAGAAAATGGTTGAAGAAGAGGTGGTATTCATGTCTAATTGTGAGCTCTACAGACGCTTCATGCATGGCTGTGAGGCTGAGAGGAGGCCAGTCCCGCATAGCTGAAGATGGCTTCTGACTCGTCTATTAAAGGGCTGGGCGCTAAATGAGAAAAATATACACTCATGGTTGACCATGGGTCAGATGCATGAGGACTTTAGTTATGAAACAAAATAAGTTATATTATTCACAAAATACGTTAGAAAGAATTACTACCATATACAGCTTAGCAAATATTAAATTAAAAACAATTTTTCATTCTGGATTTTCTGTCCCTTCATTTTTGAAGATCAAGTTTGTGCTAATCAGTGTGTTACTAGTAAATTTACACAATCTGAAGGACGCTTTGGTTTAGATTTGAGCTTAATAACTTTATAAGACTTCTAGGGACCAACGTTTTAAAAAATTATAGGAGAAAAAATCAAATTGATTGGCATGCAAAAAAGCTAGTGTAGTAATTTATGCCTATCCCTTTAATTTGTGAACCAGAAACCAACTTCAGGGCCGTGTCTCAGCCACCGCTGCATCATTTTCTCCGGACTGTTTTCGGGTCGGACTCCTGCGTGTGGTTCGGACGGACAAACCTTTGGTGTTTGCGGGCTTTGTTTTGAGGATTATGTCCAACAGAGAGCGGTGGCGCTCGTTCTCTTCCTTCAGACGGGAAGCCTGCTCTTCGTAATTGGCTACTATTTTTGAAACGACCTCAAATATCTCCGAGGTAACGGCGTTTAGGCGCGCGGACACGAGCATCCTCAGCTCCTCTATTTGCCCCATTTTCCCCCGACGGCAGTCTCCGCTCCTTTACAGCGTACTCTAAAGGAAAGCCACCACTTCCGCTTCCGCTTCCTGCTTTTCAAAATAAAAGCCGGTTATTTCGTTCAGAAATGTGTTTGAAAAAATGTAATGAAATCCAACAACCTCTTTATCTTTTTATCTTTTTAATCTTTTTATTCATGATTAAATAGAATAAAATACTCGGAGACTGGTCTGTAGTTCTCCCTTTATTTGTGGCAGGAACAATTTAATCAGGCGTTGTCAAAGCAAAGAAAATTGGAGAAAATGGTTAAACACCGATTTAAACCATAATCATCAAGGTTTTTCTTATCTGGTTGAGATCACATTATTCATTCAGTAACTATATCCTGATGAGACAGGTTTGACTCAACATCAAGCCAGGGTGAGCATTTTCTGGTAAAGCAATCAAGCATGTTAAGATTTCACTCGGAATGTGGAATAAACTACTTTTAAACGGTGCATCCAAGTGTTCCCGAAGTCCTCATGAGCGTACTCTGCACTGGAAGGTCAGCGGGTCGCACGTAGATCCAAACTGGCAGCAGTGTTTTCCATCGGCACAGCAGGTCCCCTGAAATCATGCCCAGTGTTACAACAAAACTGTAGCCTTTATGTTATCAGGTTACACTTTGACAAATGCAATCTATTTCTAAACATATAAATAATGATTTATTGTAAGCCACTGTAACTTACAGACCACCAACAGATCACTGTGCCCATGCTTCCAACAGTCTGTAACGCGATAACCTAAAATGATCTGACCATTGGATTGATCTACAGCACGTACCAGTGGGTAAGGGCAGCAGGTCCACTGGCCTTTAGGTCCCGGACAGCAAGATGACCCGTTGGGGCAGAAATACCTGTCATCGCAGCGAATTACCCCTTGATCTAAGGGGCTGTCATGGGCCTCCTTTAGAGCTGTCATTGGTGTCTGTTAAAATCAAAAGATAAGCCACACTACAATTCAATACATTTTAAAAACCTTTTCAATTGTTTAAAGCCTTCAAAAGATATTATGAGGGGGGGAAAAGCAGCCACCCCAGATATGGCTGAGGAGTTCTGCTTAGAATATGAAGACAGTTTAGAGGAAATGAAACAAATCAATTTGGGCTGTAAAGCTACTTTAGCTTCTCTCATGGACATTTGAAGATTTCATCATCAAGGGGTGTACAAACTCTGGGAAAAACTAAATTCTTGAAGGGGTCAACAGTATCAAGAGCGTAAGTTGAGAGGAAACAAAAAAAAACTGCATTAACAATGATTCTATAAAGACAGGAGCAGGTTATGAAAAAATAAGATCATACACCGCTGTTGTTTACAGAATTTAAAGACAACAGAAAGAGGAGGGAGGATATGATTGTGGCCATGTGTTGCTTGTATCACCTTTCTAAAAAATCTATCCGATTACCCAAAACTGAATTTATCGATATTGGCACAAAAACTGGAACGTGCAGGAGTGGATTCATTTAAGTCGCTGGTCATCTCAATTTTGTGTTATATATAAGGGTTTTAGGGGCATCAGAACAGCTGGAGTGGAAAATTTTAAATATGACTTTTTGTAAATATGACAGCTATCATTAGGAATTTAAATTAACAGCCACATATATAAGCAGCTTAGAGGACTGGAGTTGAGACTTGTGTTTAAGACAAACATTTAACTCTTGTGTATGACAATTTTGGACAATTTGACCAAGCAGTTAAATGCTTATCCTTCACTTTGTCAGTTCCACACCAGAAAAGGTGAATAAAAACAAGTCTTGTACTTGTTCAGTGTGTCATCTCCTACCTCCTTCGTGTGGCTGTTGTCCTCCGACATCGAAATGAGAGAGGCGGGGACGGAAGTCAGGGCTTTTTTGGGGGTGAATGGATAACTCAGACCTTGCCTCACACAGTGCGTGTAGGTGAGGTCACAGTCGTAGCCATATGGGCAACAGTGGTAGCCATCCAGACAGCATCTCCCCTGCGGGACAAGGCCAAACCACAGAACCACAGAACCACGTCAGACAGTAGAAGAAAAACGCACACAAAACGGAAACCCCATTGCTCAGGCTGATCTACTCACAGGAGAGTAGGGACAACAGAACCAGGCGCCTTTTGGGTGTCTGCAGCAAGTGGTCCCATCGGGACACATGTAGTAATTGTCACAGTGGACGGCCGAACTCCTCTTTGCGTCCGGGGCGTTGCTGATTCCCAGCTGCTGAAAGGGGGTCAGGGACAGATCCGGTTCCTGGGCGGCCTGCTTGGTCTCCATGGGAACGCTCACCCACGGCTGGCCGACCTTCTCGCACATTTGCGTGGCCTGGTTGCAGCGATACCCCGAGGGGCAGCAGTGGGCCATGTCCGCACAGCACACGGCCTGCAGACACAGAGAGCCCACGCATGGCTGGCACCTATTTTCAGAGAGCAAATCATCGTTTTGCACCGGTGTGTGTGTTTGTGTGTGTGTGTCGGCCTGCCTGCGGATAAGGACAGCAGCTGTATCCATGCCGTGTCCGGCAGCAGGTGGAGAAGTCTGAGCAGACATTCCCATCAGGACATCTGACGGAGAGCGCGGCGCCCCACAGAAACACGCCAACGCACAGCCACAGAGTGAGCCTCAACATCTGGAAGAGGGAGCATCAGTGTGATCTCTTGTTCCTAATCTCTGAAGCCAAATGGGACTTGTTTGTATAAAGCATGCAAAAACCTTGAGGAGTTTCTTCACTTTTGAAATCAGTGTTAGGGCTTTCGCTTATATTTTGCTTCAAAACCGTTTAATTTATGCTCATCTTAAAGTTTTCGCCTTTTACCACAAACCCTCCGAGCACGATAAAGTGTAAAACGCTGTGGCTGTGGTTCTGAACCAAAGTTTCCGATAGATTTACAGTATTATACTTTTCTTACCTTCCGCCAGTCAAGTGATTTAAGGGTTTCCTGTCACACGCCTCACACTTCCCCTGAACTGAACAACTCAGAAGCAGCTGTCTCTATTGTACAGATGATAAGACACACCCCCTCAATAATATCAGAGAAATGAACCTTTACACACACCCGCACGTCCCATGACTGCCAAAAGATTACAACAGATATTCTTTTGAAATGTTTCAGGTTTCAACAGTTGCTGACTGTTGGATTTTCACAGGTTTGAATGATCATTGTAGGAGGCTGCTCCCTAAACCGCATAGTCCCACGCACACACTCCAGCTCAAAGACTGGCAAACTTTATGAGCTCAGACTGACCTTTGATTCCCTGCACTGTCTATAAACCTGTCTATAAACATCTCTTTTAAAAACCAGGAAGCTTCACCGCAAGTTCAGTTTATATACATGTTCAAACTTCAATTCTACCGTTGAATTAATCTTGGATAAATTATATAAGCCACCGTCCATGATGCGTTTTTCACTTTTCAATTGTTTTTTTTAAGCGTGGTACTCAAGGATCATGTTTGTTCACAGGAGCAGTTTCATCCCACCTCTTGTTTGCAGACATTTGCCTGTTCAATTGCCAGTAGTGGCAACAGATCCAAAAAATATGAGCAGTTTGTGCATGTTCCAGAGGGACTTCACAGCAAAACTTGTACTGATGACGGTACCGCCTGGTTGGAAAATGATCATTCAGTACTAAAGGAAAATGGACTTAAAATGCTGTCAGGCAGCAAGTTCTGAGCGTCCATTCGACCTCATGCAGAGTAAAACATCTGTTTTATCACATTTATACAAAGAGCAGAAACAATAAACAAAGCAAAAGTCTCATTTCAGACGAAGTAACAGCGACTAAGGCTAAATCAATACTTTATTAATGACTTTCCATTGTTTACACATTTACACTGCAGTGTAGCATCGCGTCCCACAAAACAACAATCCCTTGAATCCACGTTAACTGCATAGCCAACATGTCTAATAACAGATCCAACTTCAATATGAGGCTGGCGAGACATCAGGTCACAGAGTCTTACATGCATGACACAGGCACTAGCATAACAGCCTTGTGTAGCTATGGAAGATGTTGGGTGTGAAGCACAGGGAGGAACTCCCAGAGGGGCCAGCATACTGAAGGTGGCAGTGAGTGCACCGGGGTTTAAAAAACAAAAAAAACAAACAAAAAAACACCTCATTCCTGTGCTTGAAAGTACATTAAAAAAAAGGAAAAAAAAGGTCTACAAATGCACAGTGGTAGAATTGAACCAAAGACATTGTACCAGGTGCTCTCCTCTAGAGGGATGGCGTCTCCCCCGTTTACATTTCTAACCTCCTCCTTCAAGTGTGTCGCTGGAGCTGGATGAGAGAGGTTTTTGGTAGTCAAAAGGCAAAAGTTATGCTATTAGTGAACTGTCAGGGGAATGAGAACACCGCCGAGACACGTCTGTCAGTCGAGCTCCGAGTCCGAGTGAGACGTGGCCTTCTTTTTCTTTTTTCTGCCATGTTTCTTGTGTTTCTTTTTCCTCTTCTTCTTGGATTTGTCCTGGGAGCACAGACAAGTTTTTTTGTGAATTACAATTCAATATTTTTACGATATATGACATGTTCTTCTGCATGTAAATGAAAAAAAAAAGAAAAGTTTGTTAGAGGAAGCAGGGAAAACCCATCTGCTAATTGCAGTAGTACCATTAAATGATATCCGAGCATTGCAGATTCCCCACTGACACATAAAAACTAATTTGAGTTTGTTCATTTAGAGAAGAAAGTTATTTGAATATCTCACTGTGAATTTCTCCTTCTCCTCGCTACTTCTCTTTTTCTTCTTGGCTTCAACCTAAAGGGAGTGGGACAAAAGCCGTTACTGGAAAGTGGGAAGTCTTGAGCTAAAAAAAAGCTTCTCCTTTTACAATAATGGAGTTTTTGTCATGGAGTTGCCGTAAATGATTAGCAGTAGTTCCCAATTTCATCACACATGGATAATAAAAAAGATGAATAAACTGTTCTGAGGGAAACTTCACAGGCAAATGAAAATAATAGTGTCAGTTTTCCACAAAAATATCAATAAATATGAGACTGTTTTCCTTATAAATAAATATCATACAACATATCATTGCTCAGACTTTTGCATCGTTTGTGCAGCGACAAAGCAAAACTAAGCAAACATTTATTCACCATGATGCATCTGTAATCGTGTTTTATGACTAAAGACATGAACACACGTATTTTGTAACTTTAAAGTAAACTATGCAGACTGTTATGTGTGAAGTTAACTGAAAATACGAAACGTGATCATGATAAATGGACACACATTTAAAAAAAAGTCAGTTTCTGGTAAGAAGTGAAAGAGGAAGAAAGACCATTACGCTGGGGCTGTGAGAGTTGATGCATTGATTGAAAAAAAGAAAAAACACTGTGAATATGTGAGAACTAAATTAAGAAAGACTGAAACAAATCTTGTTTTGTGATTGGTGAAAACTGTTTCCTTCTCAGCCTCTTACTTCCCTTGTATCCATTTGGCACCAATGATACTTACTAGGTCTTCCCCATCCGAGTCAACGGATGACTCGGAGAGCGAATCCCTGTGACTTTTGTCGGCCTTCCTTTTCCTTCGGCGCCCCTTTTCATCCTGACAGGCAAGTAGGAGGGCCAATTCAAGCAGCTGAGAAATACACATTGGGGCATTTATCTTGTAGTTTTTAAAGGGTTTATTACCTTAACCTTGTCTCCTTCTTCCTTGATTCGTTTCCTTTTCTTTGTGGGAAGAAACAAAGCAGATTTAATGCCACAGGCTGTTTTCTATTTAAACAGACTGGCATCAAAGCTCTTTGGTGCCGTAAAGAGATAAGAAACCTTGCTCTCTGCGTCCGACTCTTCCTCCGAGCTGTCCGATGCTCTCCGGGCTGAAGACCTTTTTCGCTTCTTCTTTTTCTTCATACTCTTCTTTTCATCCTGTGCGCAGATAAAAACAGGTAAAAAGAAACAGATTAGCATTATCAAATACAGGTAAGTCCAACTATTACATCCCCTTCCAAATCAGACTTTTAATATTGAAGAGTTCATTCTGAGCTTTCAGAGCCATTACTGGTCCTAACTCTTTGAGGCCTTAAAGAACACATGCCTCCTTCTTAAGGCTTTCCCTCAATATGTAAACATTTTATTTTCTCCACTCTCAAGCGAGTACTTTCCCCAGAGGATGAGAAAGGAAAGCTTTCGGGGACGATTTTAAGCCTTTGGTAAAATAGAAACTCTGCTGTTTTGAAAAAAAACCCTGAGCGTACAATAGAAAACTATAACATGATTACATCCCCCAAATGGTGTTAACTCAGAAATGTTCCCTCCTAAAATGCTGGAAATAGGTGTGGACTTCCAATGACTCACCTCATCTTCAGACTCTGAGGAGGAACTGCTGGAGGAATCAGAACTCGATGAGGAGGAGGAAGATGAAGAATGCTTGACCAAAACACATTGAAAGCATTCTTCATTAGATTTGAGGTGGCGTGCTAATTTCTTGGAAATTATCATTCACAGCAGGCAATAAGAAGAAAAACAAAGCAGCTTTTTTGACAATGAGTGTGTGTTTGACATTAAGTGTGTCAGGCCATCAAACACTGGAGGTCTCTCCTCACCCTGCTTGGTTTCTTCTTCTCCTTCTTCTTTTTCTGAACACATAACAAAAGATAAAATGAGTTCAAGACAAGAAGACACTTTGAAATGTGTTCATTCTAAAATAAAACCTTATATTTCCATACCTCCTTTTTGTCTTTCTTCTCCTCTTTATCTTTGTCCACTGATTTTTTGTCTCTTTCTTTGTCACCAAGTAGCTTCTCTCTGTTTTTTGCCAGCTCTTTCCTCCATTTCTGAAAACAGAAAAACCACTGTCAATGTGACTATTTTTATCGACAAGTTGTTCCCAATATGCACCAACAAATCAATCCAAACACAGGATATGGTGTGGCAAAGGAATAGGTAACGAGAAATGTCAAACTGATGCTACCAGTTAGTATACCTCATTCATTTTGTCCTCAAATTCAGCCAGGGATCGAGAGCCCTTCTTTTTCTTCTCCAGCTGCTCCTTCAGCTCCTCCCTATCAATGAGGTAAAGGGTGGGTTGTAATGTATGCAGTAACGCAGTTTAATAAACCACAAGCTAATAAATCTTCTGGACAAACGTTGTCCAGTGTCCAACACATAAAAGACCCTTCCGTGAAACGAAATATGACATGTCATGAGCTTCAACAGGAGAGGACAAAAAAAAAAAAGGATCAAGAAAAACATCTGTAGGACCAGTGTTTTCATTTCAAATATTATCCCAGTAAGTACAATCTTGCCATGCATTTCCTACCTTAAGAGATGTCATTTACACCTCTTGTTTCTTGTGTTATTACTGTTCATATTATAGAGGGAATACATTTTAATTGGAGCCTTTAATGGTTAGATCTTAGCACCAGCACACTTCAGCCAAGAAACATGCTTGTCTAGTCCTCTTTTCTATCACCAAAAGAGTAACAATTACAGGACTTTTCCCCCCTTTACCATGTTGGTCGAGGTCTGCTTAAATAGTCCTGTATGGTTGGGCCAGAGCTCTGTGATGGTCCTCTGGCTCGAGCAGCAGCAATGGGATTGATGTATGCCTGAAAACACCAGACAAAGCCATCTTCAAACATCACCTGGCATCATCAACAGCAAACACTTTGCATCAACGTAACAAGCCACCAAAGCCATTCATCGACATCAGCTCTGTATGGGAGGCTGTTAATCGCAACACCGCCACGTGAGACAGTTATAAACACTGCGCAACATCTCCAAAACAGCACCATGAAAATGATGGAAGCTAAAGCTAGCATCTTCTTTGTGGCTAACAGGTCCACTCCTTTGTCGTAAGCAGCAACACGGCGGCCGAAGAAAAGTCAAGGCGGGACTATTAGAACCTTTCAAACACACGTTGTTCCGTCTCTGTGAAAGAGGTGAATTAATGAGGGGGCCGACGTGTCACTGACGAGGCCGTATGTTGTAGCAGCTACGTGTGCTAATCGATGCTAACTGCAGAGCTACCGCGCTAACCCGCGCTCCTCCTGCCCATCTGGACTTTAGCCGTTTTTCCTCATCAGTCGTAAACGCGACGCTACTCACCACTCGATTGTCCCTCTTGCCCATAACGAGTATACAAAGTGAAGATTTATTTCTCTCAACGGACCATGCATTAGTGTTTCCCTGCTAGCACCGAGCTAGCCTCCTCATAGTTTATTGACGCTAACAGCCTTTAGTCTTCGTTGGCTGCGACATGCATCCCAGGTGACACGTGACTGCCCCCTTGTGGAGGTCAATAGACATTACGCCCCTCAGCCGAGCTAAAAATAATTAATACCAATCATGCGTTACTATCTTCATGTCTGTTTTGATGCAATTCTAGCTGTAAACGGCATAAACAGGTGTAAATAAAATTAAGACCCAACCAGGAATAAGCAGTATATATAATAGCTTTAAAATGGAATTAAAATCCCAGTAAAGACATGCAGAAAGTTTTTATTATTTTCCAAAATCCAATTGAAGAAATGCTGAAAGCTTGTTACCTGTTTGACACATTTTTTTTTAAAACAGCGGACCAAATTTGAGATTGACTAAAAAATGGGATGAGGGGAAAACACAGCCTTCCCTCTTATATAGATAAAAAAAATATCAAAAGATGTTTTTAAAAAAATAAACCAACAAACCCAGATCCTTAGTTTTGGGTTGGAACAACCTCTGTACATGACTATTTGATAAGTCCAGTTTTTAGAGGTGAAATTATTCTCAATCACCCACATTGTATCCTTCAAATATATTTAGAAGAAATTTGCAAAACCAAGTGTAGAGAATCAAATAGTAGTTGAGTGTTGTGCCACATTATTACGATCACATCCATGGACGAGGCCAACGCATTCATAAAAAGCTCCTTTTTAATCAGCTGGTGCAACACAATAATACAACGCCAATGCATTCATACATAAGTATGTCAATCAGAGTGATATAATCGCTCAAGCAAGCTGACGTCAGCACAGTGGGACAGCTGTTGTGAGACTGAAATGTATTACAACTGGTTAAAACATATACGCATACAGTGACTGCATTAAGTGTAATGACACTAAAGCAATCATTATCTTTTTTTTTTGTAAACCACTATTTCTAAAGTATCTGTAGCTTGTTGCATTTTTTAAAAAACATTTATACCAGGATTACTGTTACTAAATATAGAGAATTCACACGATGTTTAGTTAAGCAGATACTTTTGCTTGTATTTTAGTCATGTGTGTTGGCATTAACAACAGCTGGCAACAACAGTCTAAACAGGCTTCAAACAGTAATGACTACAGTAACATATATTTGATAAATAGTAATGGCAGTAGACCTAAGACAAAATTGTGAGACAGCTTGAAAGAGAACCTGAAGGAGTTGTAATGTGGTCATTTAGTAGCCCAGAGTTGTGCAAACAGTGCCCGAGAGGTTTGGACGCCCAGAATAAAAACCTGAGAAAGTCAGAGAATGAGTTTGGATGTGCTGACTGCACTATCTGTTAAGAAAACATAAACCAGTGTTAAAATGTTACTGTTCCGAGAGAACTACAACATACAAAAATACAACCCTGCATAACTTGCTTTTTTCCTGGCTGGTAAAAAAAAAAAAAAATTAACTGCAATGCAACGGCACATGAATGAAAAATAAAAGCAAAACCTGACAAAAAACAAATAAAAATAACTTGTGCATCATTCATTTTATCAAAACTACTTTAAAATTCGTAGCCACGCTCAGCCCAAGCCGACAGAAATCCATCACTTCGTCCAAAAGACCAACCCAACGTTTTCAAAAAGACAGAAAACTCATCATACAACATTCCGCTGACCTTCACTATTCTAAGTCAATTTGCTTTTATGCAGTTTCTATGCGCTGACAGGCGCGTATCAAACCTTTTCTATCATTAAAGCTAGCACAATACACTGTACAGTACCAATGCCTTGCCTTTTTACATTCCTCACATACACAAACTATGATCATTTACAGAGTCGGTGTACTTGGTATAAGAGTAACATGCTGCAGCGTCTTAAGAAAAAAAAAAAAAAGTAAAGTAACAAGTATATAAGACTTGTCAATAAAATTAAAATTAAATACAGATTATTGGTGACGCTTTCGCCAAATGATTTGAAGTCCGATAGAGCTGGTGGGTACCTCTTCACCTGTTGTGAGCCTGTGCAGGTGTGGTAAAAAGCCCAGGATAGCAAGTTATAATCTATAAAAAAAAAACTTAAAGTAAAATGGCAGGATCAATTCTAATATCTCTCATCATTGTCTCAGCAATGATATCAGCCCAAAAGATGAGTTTCCTGAAGAGAGCAGCAACCATTAGATCCTGCTACTGGCTGGTCTGCAGTTACTCTTCACGTCCACAAGGAGGCGACATTGTTACAGGTAAAACTGGAATGGAGCGGAGTGAAACGGCAGTGAGTGGCTGGCTTGTGATTCCTTATAGCGTATCATCAAGTTCATAGTTACACGAGTGTGCTCGAGTCTGTGCCGGTACACACCGAGTGTTAAGTGTCTGAGAATGCGTCGACTCTTCACTTTTGCATTCTTCCACAGCGAGCACCAGGGCAGGTGAGATCCACGCCGTCCGCCGGGGTTCCGGTCCAGTCCCTCCGGTCAGGAGGAGTCCCAACGAGGCTCTACACTGGTCACAGAGAGGCCCCCTGCCCACCTCACTACGTATCAAAAGACGCAGGCTTCTTTGCATTGTTACACAGTCAATTACCAAAACTTCTCTAACTAAAAAAGCAGCAATTATGGTCCATCTATTCAGGGAACGGATGACACTTTTTTTTTTTGTGCATTGTTCTGGGAGGATGGTCGTCCCTTACACCACCTTTGCAGTCTCTGTTCTGGAGAGTTTTAAGAAGATTTACACATCAACCATAAAAGTATTAGTCTCCGTGAGCCCGTTCCATGTTTGGAGTCATGAAAACATCCATTTTGACACCCATTATCAGAAAGAAAAGGTTTCAGCCAAAACACTGTGTGGAAAAACTGCTTGTCGTATCTTCACCTGCTTTAATCAAAGCCTCTGGGAAGAAATGGGGAAAACACGCTTCCAAGGTCGAGCTTTTTTGGCCAACTAGCTGCTAAGCCAAAAGCCAAATCTTTGAAACTGTTTTTGTAAAGAATCTTAGGTGAAAACTGATACGGCAAAAGCGAGAAACAAGACATATGAGGGCAGCAACTGGAAAATACAACCCTTCAAAAGGAACACTGCAGGTGGTTAAAAGCGGAAAGAAGGACGTAGAAATGTTTTCTTAATGATGGAGGTAAATATCCATTTAACATTTTCAAAGAAGGAAGAAAACTGAAGTATCCAGACCAACACGGGAGGCAACTGAGGAGTCCTAGATCTGGTCATCTTCAACATGAGGATATCTGTCAAAGCTTTTGGCTTTCTACGTCCTAGTTTTGATGGTCTTTTTTTGTCTTGGGGCTGAAATCTTTTCTGCTGATCGGGGTCAAACAGCATGAATTGGTGCTTTTCATGATAAAACTACAAAGCACAAAGGCCTCGGAGCGCACTTCTAAGAGACACTGTTTGGGAGGACGAAGGGGAGCGGGAGGCAGTCCATCAGGCAGTCCGCTCCTCCATGGTGGGCTTGTTGCTGGGGATGGGCTGAGCAGCGTACACGCTTCTGCTGTGACTGTCCACACTTTGGAAGTAGGGGTGACTCAGCGCGGCCAGGGCCGATATTCTCCTCGAGGGGTTGAAGGCGAGAAATTGCTGCATAGGAGGATTGGGAAAGGACGGGAGGGCGGTTAGTTTAGGCTGAAAGGTTGCTCCATCTGCACTGTATCGGAACAGAGGACGGTCATCCTACCATTAACAGAGCTCGTCCCTGCTCGTCCATGTCCGGGACCAGGTCCTCTATCGGTTTCGGGGGCCGTGGGGTGAAGGCACTCTGTGGTAGGGCCACTTCCCTGGGCCAGTCCTCTTCTGAAGGCACCCCAACAACGCTGCAAGACGAAAAAAAGCGTTAATAAATAACGATTTTCCACTTTAAATATTTTCCATAATCCTTTCACACTTGCCGACTTTTGGCTAGATTGTTATACTGCTAGTGAAAACTACAAAACTGTGTTTACCTACTTTTAATCCAGAAACATAGAAGGTTTCTCACATGCTGTTCGTCTAACTGGATTTTAATACAGATAGATGGAAGCCTGGTATCTGGAGTTCTTTGCAAAATAACATCAAAACAAAGACGGGAATCCCCATCCTCAATACTCACTCAAAGATCTTTCCCAGCTGATCAACATCTGAGTTTCCTCGAAATAGCGGTCTGGAAGAGAGAAATTACAACCAGGTTAGTTTGACTGCTACCGCTCAAACTAATAAACCCCAAAAGTAACGACCCTTTCGACTTTAGATTGCGATGTTTAATGCTCCCTTTTCCCACCGCGGCGTATGAGCTTCTGGCTCGGGGCAAAAGAGGAATGTGTGAGTCTGCCGTGAACGTTTGAAGTTCACATGTCGGGACCGCTGAGGACGGGAGGGAGAGGGGGGGATGAAAAAGAGGGAGGAGAGCCGGAGCACGGCTGCTGGTGGTTCCTGTGGCTTTGGGCAGTCTCCGGGTGCCCGTGGGCGGCCGCGGCTTGACCTGGCACCCGCACAAATTCCAGCAGTCATAAGCACAAGCATGCGCGCCGCCGCACGGGACAGAAAAAAAAAAAAAGAGTCTATTTATCCATTTATGCGCGTCTGGTTTCGCTCTGGCTAAGTGTTGATGTGCGTAGGAAATTGTGAGGGGAAGGCATGTGAAAGAAAAGTTGGATTATTTGAACAGAAAAAGAGGTATGGCAACAAGACTTTCCTGTTCCAAGTTCCTCTGAAAGGAAACGAGGAGGCGGCGCTTTCAAAGAGAGGACTTTATTCCTCTATCGCACATCTCCGAACTTTTGGGCGATGCGAGATTAGATACCAGGAGTTAATGGAGGGTTAGGGTTAGGTTCCACATGGTTTATTAGTCCCCAGCAGGTGTCAATGTAAGGCAGGGTATAGGTGAGCTGCATGCACGTGTGCCTGTGTGTGTTTTGTCACCAGTACGGCCCACTGAGCTGAACTGAAGGCCATAGTCTGGCCTGCAACCCTGCATTTTCCCCCACTCGCAAGAACTCTTGCCGAGTCCAGCATTTTGCACTTTCCAACACAACTCCGCAGCCTCGGTCACACGTTGATGTTTTGCAGATGTTCTGCACTCGTACAGGAGAGCCTTCGTTCAGTCGGTTCGTTTGCTCAGAGACGGTTCCCTGAACGAATACATGTCTCAACTGACTTTTAAAAAAGGACCACCCCACTCATGCCAGCCTTTCAGCCTAAAGCTTCAAAAGCTATTTAAGATCAGACCAAACCAGTTTTTGACTGTTGCAAGAGACAGAGAGAGAGAGAAAAAAAAAGAAAAGAAAATCACCTACAGCAAAGCTATCATGCCAAAACAAGTAGGGCTGATAATTCCAAGAGGTCCATTTTTAAATTTAGTGGTTTGCTGGAAGGGGAAAACTGGGGATAACGCACATAAGGCTGGCCACTGGCATGCACACGGTCAACAGTTGGGCACAAGTACGTAACCGTGCCCACACACACACACACGAGCGAATTCCTGCAAATACCAGCTCACCGATTGGAATCGTTTCCCGTTCAGAGATTCGAACGCGTATGCACACATATATATATATATATATTCCTAAACAGGCGTAAAAAGCGGTGGCAGAGAAAAGACAGAGGCCGGGGTGGGATAGGCAGCTGAGTCACGCTTCCTTAAGTGCCACTAAAGCTCTGTCCCACATTCCACCGAGACGACCTCTGGAATGTGTGTGTGTGTGCGCGTGTGTGTGTGCGTCTGTTTGCACGTGTGAGCGGCAGTCTGTGTGGGAAATGGACAGAGTTCGAGAGCCAACGCATGTGTTTAGACCTGTCTTGGCTACACGGACATCTTGGCCCTCCACGGTTTTGCGTGTTGGATACGTCCAGGCGCACCTGCGATTTGTCCAAACCCACGTGCGCATGCGATTTATCAATCGGTTCGAGACTGTGAGAAAGTCAACACGGATGTAGGAGCCTCTCCCCAAGACCATTAACGCACCACGTTCGGCCTCTTTGATTGGAAGAATGTCAACAAAAAGACGGCGTGTTCGCTATTCACTCGAGCCGTGACTCACCCAGACACCATCCCAACCATGCAGATGCAGACTTGCATAATATTTGCACAAATTCCTGCAAACGCCATTCTCATCGAAGCACACAGTCGTTGAGGGCAGAAATTGACAATAGAAGCAAAGACGATGGTAAAAGGGAGAAATCTCTTCGTTTTCCTGAGTCTTAACGGAAATGTTTCTACGGTTTCTACGGTTCTACGGTCATTTTCTGACTTTCAGCATGAGGCGTTGGGGCACATGGCGGCTGGTGTGGCTCAGTGGGGCCATGAAATGCATTCATAAATTCAAAATGGGCATAACACATTGGGCGCAATGTGCCGTTTGGCCCACTTATCAAAAGCGGACGATTTTTAAATTGTGCTTTCATCAACGGTGTCCAAAACAGAAAGGTTTAAAGCCATCAGCCACTGTAACAAGACACCAACAACTTCCAACTAGGTGCGAGCTAACTGGAAAGACGTTAAGCCACAAACGTGGATGTTAAGTTCCATAGCTGTCAACGAACACAGTCACAAACTCAACTTAACAGCAAACTCGTAAACCATGTTTTCTCCCCTTCTCTTGTTCTGCACTTTCCCCTCAATCCCTCTTTTTCTTTCTATCACTGCTTCTCCCAGGTGCCCTTTAATCTCTGACAGGTGGCCTTTTAAAAAGCCATCTTAATCACCTGCAGAGTGTGTGTGTGTGTGTGTGTGTGTATTCTGTTCATAGCCATCAAAGGCCTCTGCCTCGCCTTCCACCTTAAGGAAATGTTGGGCCGGTGCCAGACCGTGCAGTCGCACACATGTCCGTACACACACAGCAAAGATTTTAACAGCTTATTGTGTCAGGAGGAGAGAGACGTCCTACATGACACACAGAGAGCGTTCTCTGCCATTGGGATGGGAAGAGACTCCCTCTGCTTTTGAACGGAACAATCCCCAAACTCCTATTGTTCAGGATTCCTGGTAATTAAGCAAAATGGGGTCTGTAGATGCTTGGTTTCGCATGTAAACACCCAGTCCTGTTTCTGATGTTGCTCACACTGTAAGAAGCTGAAAGAGTATTAAACGTTGACCTGTCCAGAAGTGAGGCAGAAGTAAACTGTCCATTGATTCCATTCATATTAAAGACTCAAAGATTTGAGGGAACTAAAGATATGACTGCTGGAAAAGAAGCAGCCACACTCCAGTTTCACCTAGAATCTTTTGAAAAATGACTTAAGTTCATCCACATGGGAACATACAGTATTTAGATAGTCAGAAACATTTAGGAGAAGTTACAACTTGTCTGACTATTACACAAATAATGCAAAGATGTTTAAGAGAAAATTGCGGATGTAAACCCATAGATACAAGTTCATCACAACCTGACTTGATCATTAAAAGCAAACCTAACCACGTGACAAATGACAAACTACACAACAAATCTCAAACAATAATTGATTATGATATAGATATGATAATTGGCACTGGCAAAGACAACGTCCAGCAGGAATCTCAGCTCATGCTTTTAATAATTTCCGCTCATTTGAGATGTAAAAAGACGGGCTAAAAAAATATTTCTTCAGAATCTAAAGATATTTGCGCAATACTTTGAAATTCATGGATGATGCACAGATATAGTCTTTATATCACCATGAAGCTGCTCCACTAATCATTTGTCGGGTAGCTGGAAATCAAATCTTGGCCCCCTGTGACCTTCTGTGCACTCGCACTGAGTCAAAACTGTCGAACAGGGTGGTTTTGAGTCTGCACATGATGGGTTCTGGGGACGGTTGAAGAGGAAGCGGGGCTGCTCCTCTTGGCAGTGAGCCCTACCTCAGAAAGACGGTTCTTATCTGCTGCACCACGCGCGCACGATTACAGACTGACAAACTCAAGAGTTTCGTCAAACATTTCTCAACAAATGGCAGCACATAACAGAATAACCTTTACGTCGAGATGACCGAATGAAATGGAACGTCCACATCTTTTCCTGTAGAAAAAGGCAAAGTCTTTTTCGGGTTGCGTTTCCTAAATTTGTCCGTTATTAGTCTGACTCTCCAGTGGGGTGAAGTTCGTTAGACCACAAACTGACAAATACCTATGCCAAGGAGCAGAATCTTGACTCGCGTGGCATAACCCCAACAGACGGCCTGCGTTACTGTAATGGTTTGATAAGCCAACTGAAATGTGATTGCTTACTGCTCACAACACATCCGACAGGTGTCATTTAAGGCGAAGATGACTGGTTTACGAAACTCTGAAATGACTGCATCTGTGTTCTGAACACCTCTAAGAAAAGGAAAAGATGCAAAGGGAATTAAAAATAAAATAATTTTCCTCCATCATGACGCCAATCAAGTCAAACACTTTGGACAGTAACTTTGGACATTTATGTGGATGTCATCACTTAATTGAAGCAGATGTACATATTTTTACAATAAATTTCTAATTGCGACATGGACAGAACTGGTCATTTCAAGACAACAATCATCTTTCAGTGAAACCAACTGCAGATGTCATTAGGATTTGAGCAGATGGAAGGGAGTAGATGCTATATCCACATCTCTATATACTGTGGTGTTGGATTCTGAAGAACATCAGAGATGGGACCCGTCGGCCTCGGCCTCACCTTCTCCTGAACATCTCTGCGAAGATGCAGCCGACACTCCACAGGTCCACCGGCGTGGCGTAGCTGGACTGCAGCAGCACTTCGGGGGCTCTGTACCACAGCGTCACCACCTGTCCCGGCCGGAGCAGAAAACCCATTAAGACTTTACCGAAACAAACCGAACACTTTCCAGCGGCATTATAGGTAAATGTGGCTATCTAGGGTGCTCCTATGCACAAAAACTAAGCAGGTTAAATGCTTCCCTGCTGCCATTTTGGCCTTACGCAAGACATGAAATCATATCTGGCAGACGCGTCTTTGCTCACATTGGGAGTACTGACACCAGAGTCTTTCCACAGCCGTTTACCAGGTACAAACAATTCAGGCACACATTCTAAAAGCACGAGTGTGTCGGTATGGAGTGTGGGTTTGGTGAATCGAAGCTGGTAGGTGGTGTGTAGGTTCTATGTGAAAGGAAAATGGCATAACATCAACCAAACCCCTCTATCACTTCTCCGTGTCAGAAAAAAAGAACTTCCTCCCTTTCATCGTACAAAACTGTACCCACCTGCAGCCATTTTGTGCCACTAAAACACATTAAGCACCGTGTCCAAATCGGTCCCTGTAAGAGCGGAGGAAGTAAAAGTGTGTGGAGCCTTCAGGAAAGCAGCATTGTTAACTGCTACAGTAGGGAAAGCCTCCAGACAAAACTCACTGACCCCTAGTAAGAGAGTGGACCGGTTCCAGGTGCTTTCCTAAACTCTAGAATTTTTTTCCAGCAGCTTTTGGCTGCAGTTCCGTTTTCAGGCGCTGCAGAGTGCTTATCGGGAGTCTGAGACATGCCTCACGTCAAGCTGAAACACACATCACTGTAAAAAGTCACCAATTTCTCTGACCGCCCTAAATACAGCAAACTCAGGAGAACCAAAGCGCCTTTACAAGAAAAAATATCAATTTATGCATGTGCAAACACTGAAAAATAAGAACAGCATGTTATCTTTACAGCTACTGTCCCATTTAAAAAATAGCTGTTCAATTAGGCTCTTGTTGATCAAACATGTTGCAACTTGCAGAACAAAAGAACAGCATGGTACACTGGTGTCATCACACCCGATTAAGACCAAATAAATCCTAGCACAGTCTAGAGCATTCTAAACTAGTCTGTAGCTAGATTATCTCATTAAACTTTGTGAACAAAGGAGAACGGTTAACTTTGTTAACACTATTTATGAACTTATATTGGACAATTTCTCTATTTGTGAAAGTGAGATGGGATAGTTTGACTCCCATAACAGTCTCTTTTGTATCTTAATGCAGTTTGGGCGGTTTTACAGAAACATTTTAGCAACATCAACCACTTTCTCTAAAATGTAGACTTCAACATTTAGCATTATTGCGCTAACTGGCTGAAAGATCTCCTGTCCTGCAATATCAGCTTTGAAATACTAGCCTTGATAACCCAAATAATGAAAGAAAAAAAAAGGATTATTTAAGGTCACAGTTATTGAACTGTAGGACACTTTTCTGAAAGAAGGAGCTTTAGATAATACACATGATCTGAAAAACATTACCAGGAGTTTAACATCTCAGCAGAACTATTGATCAAATAAAAAGGAGAGCTGGGTTTTGCTTCTAAATTGAATGTCACTATTAATAGAGCCACGGGCTGCATTTTGAAGATGTGTAATACTTTCATCTCTGCTTCCTGCTTCAGTGGAAACGGGGCGGAAGGTGAGGCTAGTTGGTTTAGCCATGAGATCAGAAGTGAGGCGCACGCTAAGAATGAACATACTGACTCTGTTCGGGCCATTGAAGAATTTTACAACAGTGAAACCTCAAAGAAAAACCTGAATGGAAGTTGCAATTACACGCTGCCATTTGCCTTTATTTGACATGGAAGACCCTTGGCTTGCACAGCTTATTTTTTTATCCCATCTTACATTACTACAGCCATTCAATCAGCTGCAGTTTAGTGTGTATCATAATGCATTTCCCCCCAGCAAATACACTGCACAGCCAAAGCCATCAAATTGCTTTGTTTTTCTTTACTAATGAATCAGTATCTTCTTAAAACTCTTGCAGTTGCAGACTTAAATGCACAGACCTCAGTCTACTGCATGGAAATTCAGAGCTGATACGAGCTCATACAAAGCCTTCTAGGAAGAACCACAGACCTAGAGCTCTGAGTATATCCGCCTCACAGTTATTTGAAAACCAAGCCACAGATACAGACTATGGCACATAAAACATGTAAGACAGACAGACGCAACGGAAGAGAGATGCAGCGAGTAACGATTCATTGTGAAATTTCTTTCCTTATTCGTATCTGATCCATCGGTGCATTCAAAGCTGCAGCCAAAAAGTCCAGAAGTTATTTCTGCTGCAGACCATTTTATAGTGACGGAAAAGATGGTTACACTTTGCAGCTGTGGTTTATTTCAAACTTTTCCCAAGATAAGGCCGACATGCAATGATACAATTTAAACCCTGTCCATTTGAAAAGTTGATTGCTTCTTTTATATATCTATTTTTTAATGTGCACACTAAATTTCATGTCTGTTACATACATCAATTATCTGATGATGAAGATGAAATAGGTCCAATTTGATAACAAAGAACAAATATTTAATAGTTGAATTGCTAGTAAACCTCTATTTTTATTATTAGAAGACTCATTGGGAAAATTCTGCCAAAAATATCAAATCTCTTTTGTACCTATAATCCTGTAATAGTATAAGATGAGATGACTTTTGTTTTCAGTGGTTGTCGTATAAATAAACTGAACTAAGCAACTCCCCTCGGCTGGGAGATGTTCCACAAGGTGTTACACTGATTTTCCAGTGTTTTTCCTTACTCTACTACTACTGGTAAGTGCAGCAATAACAATAATTCATTGCCTTTACACCACTCCTCCACCTGTACAAAACAAGCATCAGTACATAGCATTTTCATTTCCCCATCTACTGACGCCTCCACTTTCCATTTAACCTGCCATCCTACCTGCTTCTTCTGCAGACTCATTCTCTATAAAACCTTTATTTCACTATCTGTGAATTTCCCAACATCTATAAAAGCCATATGGCCAAAAGGCAGAGGAGCCAACAGCTGAACTGGCCTATAATATCCATGCATGGACATTAAACACGCACAGTTTCACACACTCCATTTATTGCTCAGTTTGAAAGCCTATTGGACTAAACATCTCAACACTATTTGTGCAGAAAGTACATGCTCTGAGTCATAGCTTAAACACAAAATTTAACAGTCATTTTCACAGGGATGATTACGAAAACGTGTCCATTGTAAAGTAAGAAGAACTTTCTCCAATTTAATGTACTTTTTGATGCGTTTTATCCTCCTCTTCTTCTTCTCCCTTCCAACATTGCATTCCTGCTTCCTCAGTCTCTCTTTCTCACCCTTCTCATTCTCTGTTCTGTTCCACATATCCCTTCATTATCCAGTCCTGCTCTCCCTCATCTGTATGGGCGGCATGGAAACGGATACAGATTCCAGCGTACAGTACCCCGGATGAGTCACAGATAGAGAAAGTGAGTCAGCCCGACAATATGTGCCTCATTGTTTTTTCTTTAAAGGGAGCCGCTTTGCACCGTCAACCGGTCTCTCCGTGCCTATCCGACACCCTGCTTCCCCCCTTCGGCGTGGTAACCGAAAACCCAGAAGAGAGGTCAGACAGAGCCAGGGGAGAAAAAGAGTGAAGGAGCGAAGCCGAGAGAGACAGCGAGTGTGTGAGGCTGACTCCAGATTAAAGGACAACATTCTGGGAATTCCTTTCTGCTGAGTGCATCCTCCCCCTCACCACCAGCACCATCCTCCACACAGCTCTCGCTGCTGCACTCTCTTCCCTGCTCCCCATGAAGAAGGAAATGGCTTCTCCTGCCCCAGAGGACCTCCAGACCTCCTAGGCAAGACCTCCAAGCTCGTCCACTTTGCAACATCCGGACCTGGGCTACCAGTGCACTGCGCCCGTACAATGGAGCAGCAGGACAATAGGGCGCATGCTTGTGAGCGTGGGGGCGTTTGGCTTGCACGTGACTTGGAGAGCACCTGCTTTGGCCTACATGACTGTGCTCAAGGGCCACTGTACAGTATGTGGTATCTGACAAATGCATGAAGGTTATTTGTAGCTGCTGTTTGATGCATGCGTGACAAGTTGGCTCTTTTTCCAGATTTGCTCCCTATTCTTCTACTCTGATTCGGTAACTAGATCATATATTGCTGCTTTTTGTCTGGTGATGATCTTTGTTCCAGTGTGTCAGTTCTCCAACCAAGTTACAAACACAAACTGACTAAATCAGAGAATATAGTCAACAAAATGCATAAAGGTATTTTCAAGGTACTTTCCAACACAATATCTAAGCTACGTCAAATATTCCACAATCATCATCCTGCTTCTGAGTATGGGGCTTTTGGGAATCCCTTTCGTCGTTCTGTACTCCATGACTCCCATAACATTTTCCCATAAGTCGCTGAGATCTTCCTTAGGGTACCTAAGAGAGTGACCTAAGGTTGAGGGGCCACAGCACAGGAGGCCACGGTGGACGGCTGCCGGGGCTTGGCTGGAGGCCAGTGTTTACATTCCCTCTCACTGAGGAAGCCAGGGATGAAAGCACACCACGGCACATGGACGTTTACCCTCCGCACACACGGGCAGCACTCACATACGAGTGCTCCACATGCGTTCCGAGGCAAAAACGACCGCTGGGAACTGAGAAGAGCACAATGGCCAGTTTAAGCCGCCGGCAAAGAGTGGGACGGGCCAGAGAGAGGCTCATTCCCCCTGCGCTTGATCAGCTGTCTGCTGCATCCAGGCTGAACTCCAGTTTGATTACATTCCTGAAAGCAATTCATCATAAATTAAAGTCTTCCTCTGAAGACCTCAGAGGGACGCGGAGCGTATAGGCCGGCCACATATGGGTGAGGCAGAGCGGATGTCCTATTAATAAGCCCAGAAATGGACTGAGGCTCCAGTACAGTAGAGAGAATGTGATGTTGTGCCTCCAGAGAGGCCCCATTCAAAGTTCCAGCAGTCAGTCAAGTTGTAAACACCATTATTTCAACTCCTCCCTCACTTTCCCTCTTTTTTCCACTTGTTTTGCTAAAAAAAAAAAAAGGACAATTTACCGCTGTGACAATGTCACCTCGTCGGGCCAAGAAAGGACTAGGGAGATTTAGGAGGGGGGGGACATGTGGAGGGGACGGTGGATTTTATCGGGGGCCGAAGGGGAAAGCAAAGAAAGAGACGGGAGTGTGGAGAAAAAGTGCAAGAGCAGCACACAGACTGTATACAGTAAACCGGAGAAAGGGGCTCTGCAACTGTTGCCAAAGTATGCACAGCGTACAGGAATGCAGCACGGGGCCCTCAGCAAACGAAACAAAGACAGCACAGTCAGTGGCTCTCTCTCCCCAGTGCTACCACATCCGCACATCATTAGCTGGAAAATTCCTGATATATGCCGTAATTTTTTCTTCACCCCCCTTTCCTATTCCTCTCTCTGTTGCTGGTGGAGACCGGGCTTTAACATCCAGGTGACCATGCGTACACATGCAATGCACAGTTCCCAATCGGTACCCCTTATCCCCCCCACCACCACCTGGAGCAGGGCCGAGATAGTGCCAAGGGTTGATACAGTGGAGGGAATTGTGGGAGAGTCCGAGTGCCCATCTGTTGGACACATTAATGGGGTTCAACGCGAAATCAAACAAAGCCCACGCTGTGCAGCCGAGGGCATGCGTACGTATGCACAAACTTGCGCGGAAACACGACTTCATTTTCTGCGCGCATGCATGCAGAATATCATTCCTGATCATGCCTATGTGTTTGAACTGCGAGCGTGTTTGCTTATGTCAAGCTGGGGCCAGCCCCTTTGCTCCATAAGACTGCAGCCAAGCACCGAGGATGACTTTTCCTTTTTTTTCCCCATGTGGAGCCATTTGAGGAGATATCTAAACATTCCCAGAGTGTGCTGCACGTGCTCTCCTTCGTGCTGTAGGAGGGATTTCCCCCCCCCCCCCCTCTCTCCCGGCTGCTGCTCGCCTATCTTTTTGCCTGTTCAGAGCAGGACCCTCAACACACGACTGTCCAGGTCTTGGCCATCGTCATCGAGTGACTGCCCGTCCGTTTCTGGCCTCTGATTGTTGATTTAAGTAGTCAGATGGTTCCATGAGATATAACTGGGAAAGAAAATCAAAAACAAAACCATACTTGCATCATGACCGTTACAGCTTGATGCGGGTGAGGAAACGGCAAACCTAAAATTCGGTCAGACAGCAAAATGTCTGCATGGTATAAAAAATTTAAAAAGTGTACATTCAAAAAGCAAAGATATTAGTCCTCACAGAAAAGAGTCGGGCTTCTTAACTTGTGCTGCAAAAGCCTGTCTGCTGTTTAAACACAGGCAGGAAATCTGGTTTCAATTGGTTTAATGTCGTGTGAGATATGGGTGTCTTATTCTGGGTAAGAGCAGTGGGAGTTCTGTGAGCAGAGGGAACTGGGGGGGAGGTTTGGGAAAATACCTTTGATCAGGTAACAGTTTCCTTCTTCTGCCGTCGCCAACACTGAAGTTTACAGGAAACCATAACAGCAACAGTTGTGAGTTGGCGATGACGCTTTAAGCAGCGCTTACAGTAGCAGGATTAACACATGTTAATGTGATCAAATCAGTCAAGAATCAAAAGGCTTGAGCTGAAAGTGTAAAAAAGAAAATTAATTTAGCTTACCTTTCATTCAATTACAGACTTTAGCTAACTTTAGCCACTAAAAAGCCTATCTCCTCTTCAGTAAACCATGGCAACGCATCAGTAACTTCTCACCAGGATCGAGCTTCAACAGTTAATATAAGTGTGGCGGCATTCCCCCCCGAGTTTTCCCAAATCCAATTTGACAGGCAACAACACGCACATGACATGCATGGGAGTGTAAACTAATGGCTTTCATGGGATCATCCGGCCTCTCGTGTATTACTATGGCTGCCAACGTGTGGAAAGACCCCCCGTGGTCCGCCTAGTGGAGGTTATCTTTAGAAAACAACATCTTACCTGACCTCTTATCCTGTCAGCTGCAAATCCAAAACCATTTCCCCAAATGATTTCCAGATGACTTCTAAAGATTTTCTTTTTTAAACTTAGCTGAGTAAAAGGTGAGAAGTTGGCCTTTAGCTAAGACTGATGAAGGTATTTGATAATTAGACGTACAAGGACCAAAATCTTCATGTATAGAAGGTTTGTACTTGGCAAATTCCATTATTAGCAGGTATACGGAATCAGCTGACATCGGGGGCACCAGAAGTGGTCACTAAACAAACGAAAGCTTGAAGATGCAGATCTAAACATAGATGCAAATGCAAGGGAACGTGGCCAAGTCAACTAGAAGACGTTTAATGACAAACACACCAAACATCTTTTGTCTGTGTGCATGTCCCAAGCAAACAGAACATTTCCACTGCATGTTTTTTTTTTTTATATGACCGTTGAGGTATACATGCAAGAATTGAAGAGAACACACCGTTTTCAGAAAAACGAGCTTGCTTAAAAGTTAGTTACCGTAACACTCCAAAATGTTTGGATATTAAACAGATATTGTGGTATTTAATTTCTACGTAAAAGCGCTGGCTAAAATTGCAATGAAGATTATTTTTAGGTTTTAATATGGTGGAAAATTTGGTCTTCCATCAGCCCACTTAAAGCCTTTATTTTTTAGCCCAACCCCCAGAAAAACGTATGATTCTCCCAACTTTGGTGGGAATTTTATACAAATTGGAAGACATTTTTGTATTATTTAATCAAATAATTCTTTATAGAGCCATAAGTCTTTGCCGTACAGCACAATTTGGGTGAATTTATTACAAATTAGAACAAGAACAAAAGGAAAAACTTTTAATTGAAGTACTTTCATAGAAATGGGACCTCAGTAGTTTGGCCAGGAAAAAAAAAAAAGTTCCTTCAGCGCCCTTTTGTCGCATGTCAGATTAAACCATTGGCTTTTCCCATCTGCCTGTCACTCAAGGTAGCACAATGAGCCTCTAGCCAGGCTGGGGTCAATAAAAACCATCAACAAAGCAACGGTCCCTCAGGGATTGCAGGGGCAGCCTAATCTAGACCCCCATACCAGCCCGATGGGTGGTCTCCCTCCCTCTTCCTCGTTTCTAACTCTCCCTCTCTCGAAGACGGTGAAAAATGTGCGACGTGATTGTGGAGTGACGCTGACAAAGCTATCAGTCAAACGCAATCATGCATGTTCTCAGACTCCACCACGCAGCTTTGAACACACACACACGCACGCTGACCACACACTGACCACACACTTTGCCAATGACAAAAACAACCCAGCTCGTTGCTAAGTGAGAAAGCAAATTCTTTGAAAAAAAAAAAAAAAAGAGAAGTTCAAGCAATCTTGTTAGACCATCAGCAGAAACTACAAGAGTGCCATTTTCAGTTAGCAACTTAGGGGAAAAAAGCAATGGAGGGACTAACAGTTTCATGCAAATGTTCGCTGCAGCCAGCCTGTCATTTTACAAGTACTAAGTGAATCATTTTGAAAGTGAGAGAAATCGCCCCATTTGCTGAAGCAACAGCAGTTCTCCAAAGCTCTACAGCCTGCCAGTAATAGTGGCTTTAGGTGACTAAATAAGTAACTGCTCGTCTGTTGGGCAAAGGGGAAGATCCTCTTGAACGCTGTGTGTTTTTGTGCATATGTGCAGCGCAGACGGTGTAGATTAGGTGCTTTAATTAGCAAGAGGAAACAATGAACGGGTGAATGGAGATTGTGCCTGTGTGTTGGACTGATAGGGGGATTCCAAACACAGGAACAGTCATCAGGAACTGAAGATCCTGCGCTCACGTTGCAGAGGTTCAATGCGGCGCGTGTGTGCGCTAAGAGCACACACAGACACACACACACAGACACACACACACACACACACACAGACATCCATCGCATTTTTCGTGACCCAATCTGTATAACCAGGGAAGGAAATGAGTGTGTGAATGTGAGTGCAGACATATTCAGAGTGAAACCCTCAGTGCTTGAGTAGTTTCAGGGACTTGATATGTGTCAATTAAATACAAAGGTGAATTCCCCTTTTTCAACCCTCAACAAAAAGTATCCCGTATAGTCATAACAGGAGAAGAAGAAGAAAAGCCCTCCGGTGAAACCACCGATTAACTTAGTGTTGTGCAACACTATGTAAATTATATGGTGATGTTTTTTTTTCTCTATAGTTAGCTTTTAATTATCGTCAATCAGGAGGACAAAATCAAACATTAACTGAGGAAAGGATCATCTTAATCACAAAAAGACCCTTAATAATAAAAACACAGAACTATATCAGTAATATTCATATCATTTACCAAATTGACTGAAGTCAGGAATCTAAAAAGAGATAAACTCATTAAAACTGACATTTAAATCCTTGATTTTATCAGAACTGATTTCATAATGATGAATGTCACGTGTAGTGTAAAAGTTCCTTCCCTCAGTTAAACTTACATCTGATCACATTATCTGTGGCTCCTCAAAAGCTAAATTCAAATGGAAAGAATTCCTGTTAAATTATAATTAACCTTAAAAACTGTGAGCCTTCCCGACGACCAACTTAACCAACGTCCCCGAGACCTGTAGTTTTCATTTCCCATTGTGGGCAGCGCAGTAGGAAGTATGAACATGGAAACTGGTGAAGGTATACACCGAGATCTATAGTTCAGCTTTATTTTCTACATAGCTGGAATAAAAATCACTTACTGTGGGTTTGACAGCAGCCTTTTTAACATAAATATCACAACTCTGTCACTGTGTTTTCTCCCCTTTTTTTAACAAACACCTGAGAGTTGTGGAGACTGAAACCATTTGCACATGCAGAAACCTGAAGTATCGTCTGCATCACACTTCAGGACAATCAAAACCAAACACACTTTGCTGAACATGGGAAACAAGTGGTCCTAAAACATTTTGTTTTGCATAACCAAACTCAGAACACCTAGGTTAACTGTAGGTGTGTAGGTGTCTAATTTAACACAGTAAGCTTAAGTTATCCATCTCAATGGATATTTGTCCCCAGTTTCTTTACACCTTCAAAGCAAACTCAACGCAGTCTTGGATGTAAAAAGGATAAAAGTATAACTTTTGCATTAACGGATTTTATATAATGTACTGATAATAACAAGATTGGAGTCTATAAAAGAAAAGTCTAAAAAAATAAAGAATAAAAAAGCTACTCCTGCACAGTCAATGACCTTAAAAGTCTCATCTATCCTTATTTCTAACTATTCTAAAGATTCCTTTCAGACTCTCTCTATATTATCTGGTCATCAGAGCCCAGAACTCAACAGTCGGACATCAAAGTGCCGACAGTGGAAAGGGAGGGTTGTCCGTCTCTCCTTGTCTGATCCATCCCTCTCTGTGACAGCCACTGAGGGATTCCTGGGACGGGCCGGGGGGGGGGGGGGGGTGGGGGGGGGGGGGGGGGGGGGGGGGCTTGGCTCTCACTTTACACAGAGAAATCCTATCATCTGGCGCACTTCTCCCGAGCTACCCGCTGATGCCCTGTAAGTGCCCGCTACAGCACATTAGACGCTTTTCATCCAAGTCTCTGGAGATGAGAGGGAAGTTCAAGGCAGCGTTTGTGCTTGTGTGTGTGTGTGTGTGTGTGTGTGTGTGGGGGGGGTCAAATAGGATTGATAATGTCCGTATGAGCAAGTCGCCCCCACATTTCCCAAAGTTTGTCCTCGTTATTGCGTACGTTTGTGTGAAATCAGTTTGAGCTGCTTTAAAACTCAAACTTGTTTCAGAATCCTATCGGTCGTAATCCAGCTGACAAGGAGGCCCAGCGGGTTAAGTAGTTTTGGCCAGTTGTAGCCAGAGTTGGGAACAATGTTTTTGAGCCCTGCTGTGTTCAGATGCACGAACAATGTAACTCACCACAGACGTGAGCGCCATCTGGAAGCTGTAGATGCGGGCCAGACCAAAGTCGGCCAGCTTGATCTGTCCTCCGCTGGTCACCAGGATGTTTTGGGGCTTCAGGTCACGGTGAACCACGCGATGCGAGTGCAGGAAGTCCAGCCCCTGGAGCAGCTGGTACATCATATCCTTTAAGGTGACAAAGACAGAAATAGCAAAGAAGCATTTCAACGAATCTCACAGTGTTATCCCGAAAACAATAAATCTGACTTTAAGGTCGAAATGTAACGAGAGGCTGTTGGGGGGTAAAAGCAGGGATGACAACGCTTTCAAGGCGTACGCACATTCACTTTACAACTTCAAATGATTCCAACTGATCTGTGATTTTATTGTTCGGTCAAAGGAACAAAAGGCCTGAGTGACAAGTGCCTGCAGGGCGAGAAAAATCAGTATAAAAGCTGAGACGCCGTGGTGCGGAGGGAGTTAACAGGAGAGGGCCTGTGTCTTTTCTTGTTGACTGTGGCAGATGTTTGATAACCGACACACATACACACACTCATACACACACAAATGATAGAGGCTGAAAGAGGCCCCGGCTTTGTACAAGCACGGATCCCTGTTACTCAGCAGCTGTCCTGCTTTGGTTAATTGGCGCTTGCTTTCTTTTTATGCTCAAAAGCTGACCTCAGGAATGGGTTATAGAGCAGGCTCTGCTTCCCCAACACACTACCAAAAGTAAACTGTTTGGAGCAGGAACCAACGCCGCCAAAACCAGATTAGACTTGTTCTTTTCAAACCGAAATACTCCAAACAGGTCCGACACCTGTAAACAAATAAGCGACGACAGGGGAACGGCGGGTTTTTGGTAGATCGGGGACTCAGATTTGACGAACCCCGCGTAGCAGCGTTTACTTGTTTGTTTAGCTTTTGTAGACGTCCGTCCAGCTGCTGGGAAGACAATGCGGACAGAGGAAGATGAGGGATAAGCGACACAGAACACATGCCCCCCTTTTTTTTCCTCGGAGCTGTTCTCAAAGCCGTGCCGAAACCCCTCCAGCAAGACCCCACAAGTGACATGGATCTGAGCCCACGGCTCTATTCAGGGGCCTGACCAGCTGGTGTGTGAGTCAAAGGGGGTTCCGAGCACTCAAGCAGAAAACATTAGCAAACGGCGCGGGGCTGGCGGCCGCGCTGGCCGGCCGCGGAGTAGGAGGAGGAGGAAGAGGAGGAGGAGGAGTGAGGGCGGCCCACACAATGCTGCGCGGACCAGGAGTGGTTTGTGCGCGTAAACACAAACTCAATGCCTCCCTGGGTCGGTGGAAAAGAAAAAAAAGGAAAAAAAGCATGTGTGTATGGGTGCCCCATGCCCAAGGACAGGATGCATAAACAGACCTTCCTTTCTACATCTCCATCCAGCCATGACCTACAGAGGAGGGCAGCAGACAGACAGGGCCATAGGATGGAGGCAGTTGGTCATTTTGTGAATATGGGTGTTAGTGTGTGTGGGTTTGTGTGTGTGTGTGTGTGTGTGTCACGGGGGCCTCACACAATAGCATGCCCCCACCCATTAGTTCCTTTCTGCTTTAAATAGTCATTTCTCCGTGCTTCCTTTCAACAGCATTTCCTCGTAAACACTAATTATCTCACAAGTGTGACTCTTAGACACCGGCAGTCTTGGCCTTCCTCGGCTCCTCTATAGCATCAGTTACAATCAGATCAGTCAAGAATGACACCGGTGCCCTTAAAACACTCGCTCGATAATAAAGAGAGAGCTTCTGGCAAAGGGGATTTACCACGCTCGCACCGGTTCACTTAGTGTCAAATAACAAGGCAGGTCTTCCTTCAGCTGGTAAGACTTCAACCACAACTCCCACTAACAACGTGGTTGGAAGGAAACAAAAGAAATCAGACAAAAAAAAGGCAACACATCCTTAAAAAAAAAACAGGAAGACAAGGAGGAAAAAGTAGTCGGTCCACTGCGAATGGCAGTCAAAATATGGCTTTCTGAATTCCCTTCCTTTTCTGATGCAAATGTGCCACAGGCAGCCATATTGTTTATTGTAACTAGGCACAATATAGGACATCTGCCGGTTAACGTTAGTGCAATTCCCTCCCCATGCTTCATTAGCCTCCCCCCCCTTCATAGGCCCACCAGAGAACAGAGATGTGGAAGCTTGGATGATGGTGGCGAAAGGAGGGTGGGTGAGAGACCCCAAGCGCTGCTCCGGCCGAGGAGCACTGAGGCCGGGGCAATCTGGCTCCTTGATGTCCTTCCAGCTCATTTGATTTCTGGAGGAGGGCCTCTTTCATCAATGACTGTGTGGTGGGTCTCCAGTCTGAGTGGGTGGTGGAGGGTGGGGAGCTGAACTGGACAGACTGAGCCGTGGTGGGGCGTCTGGTGCTAGGGCCGGGCGGTTTGGAAAAAAAAGTACGGCTGTTCTTTTAGTTTTAAGGACGTTGGCTGAGGAGTAAATGCTTCTTCTTGGTTAAGGGGGGAATACGTTCATATCGTAAAGGCTTCAACTTCCAAGGATGAATCAGATGGGTACTGGTGTAACAGGGATCTACAATCTGGTGTCATATGGTAGGGCTCAGGGTAACTAAAGCTGTTTGTTGGGGAGGGGGTGGTGGGGTCAAATTCGGGGCATTGTGTCCACTGTCCTAGAAATAACAGGGAATGGTGCTTATGATGCCTTTGTCCCCTCAAGGCTTGTACAGATGTCAGGAGAAAGCGTAGGGAGGAGGAGTTGTTCAGCATGATACAAACCAAGAACTCGTCCCACTGTTCAAGGGTGTCTGAAGAATCCTTCATAAAAAACAAACAAACAACCTCCTCCTGACTTAGAGTTGTTGGGGTTAGAGTCAGGGGTACGTCCAGTGCACCCCTTATCCAGCAACAGCCAATAGCAGATGCAAATGTAGCAACTGGAGAACGTTTTGGTCAAATCAATGATGCTGTCGACATTCAGCTGATTCCATGGGCTTGATGTGTGTAACCACACAGTTCAGAGGGGCCGAGCAGCCTGTTGGGCCAAAGATGGCGGCTTTTCTAAGACCTCGCTACTGGGCCTATTGGACGCAACAGATATTGAAAGGGGGATTGTCCAAAACTAGATATTCAGTTAGACCTACTTATCATCAGTCGTGATAGATCTCACTAAGTGGAAACGGTCTGAACTATTTCACTCAAACAAAAAAGTTTGATAAAAAAAATAGAAATATTCCAGACAGGTGACACGAACCGCAACTAAGAATAAGCAGGAGCAATCTTTAGTTTTTAAAACTTAGTTTTAAAGGATATAAATATTTGACGAGTACAATTAAGTGGGTAGAACTTAAGGGCTGGGCTGAGGGGTAACCAAGAAAATATTTCTGTTTGATAAATGGTTCTCGTGGCACAAGAAAGCCGACAGATCTGGAGGCAGTGCAGAACAGGATGTTAAGTCCTCTTTGTCACCTCAGCCCTTCCTGCCAAACAGGCAGTAACAGTGAATTAAGGCTTAAGATTAAAACAGTAGACACACCAAAGGTTAAAAACGGGGGCCTTTCTTTAAGTCCATGTGACAACCACGATGTGTTGATGTGAATCAGGTCAGCAGAAGCAGGCAGACCTCTAAAACCTCCAGGACAGCAGCCCTCGATAACTTTCTCAGCATAGGACAACGAGCATTGCTTTGCGATGGTAAGAAGCTTCAATAGCCACAACACAATGTTCACTCAAACTCTATTGAATTTTTTTTTTAAGGTTTGAATGGGTTTAGTTTCTGAACATCTGCCATTTAGTGTTTCTGAGCAGCTATAAGCTCATCTCGCCTGTCAGGAAACCTCCAGAGGGACCACTCTAATCCCCATCGACTTTACACAACCCCACATAGACAGAAATAAATAAACAAACATCCCTTTACAGAATCATTATGCAGATATGTAATGCATGCCTTGATATATACTATATTTAAATCGATACACAAGTTAAGAGACATGATTAAAGCTGGATCATCATTCAATGCAAAGACAGGATGGCTAACATTTATATATTAATATAGTATTTTGCCATCTGTTAATCTTTTTAGGCCCACTTCATTCAGATATGGACTCTGCTCCCATTTATGGTGTGGTACATTAACAGAATCCTACTGATCGTGGATTCTTTCCATTCCTACTCTTCTTAGAGAAACTTGGTCTGAGCTGATTGAAGCAATACTTATGATCTATTCTGTTGATGGGATTCCAGTCTTGAGGCAAATAAACTTTAGGGCACGAACTTATCGTCAACAGATTTTGAGGGGAAGATCAATGAGCAAAAGAAAAGCCCCAAATCAGGACAGGAGGAGTTTGAACGTTTAAACCCGTGTCCCTTTTATGCAGTAATGCTTTTGCGGTTAATTCATGGCCCGTTTGGTCCATCGTGGCCACACGGACACATCCACAGACTCTAAACGACTACACCCTGTATCAGCTTCAGCAGAGGCCTCAGGTGCAGTCCACCTGACTCTACTGGGTTTTAAATCCGACACTTCAGACTGTGAGACTTACAGATCTACAAACCTCAGGGTGAAACTCAATGAAGATAAGTAAAAAAGAAAAAAGAAAAGGGTTAAGACTAAAGGAGACAGTTAAAGGAGGTGGTAACACATCCACTTCCGACCTTTGGGCGACTTGTAAATGTACACTTCATGGACTTATCCGAAGAAAGGCTGATTTTGGTGGCGAGGTAGAATGATTTGGGACCAACAGTAAAACTCAAATGGAGTAGTTTTGACTTTTCAGAACGAAGGGAAGACTTTTTAAAGCTGGCTCTCAGCCTCCATCTGTAGCACTGTTAAGTTGCAGGGCAGGGTGGAAATAGAGAAGGCTCGGAGCCTCTAATTTGGAGCCCATCTGCCACATGTGCCGCCTTTACAAATGCACCGATACCTCGGATTTTGGAGGAACTGCCCAACGTTTCCTCCATTTCTGGTCAAGAAAACTCAGGCCGAACCATTGAGTGTGTTCACCCAGAGCTGAAGTCACGTAGTGTTGACCAAGAGCTTCCTTTAAACTCCAAATAGAAACTGAGAATAACACTTCAAATGCAGTTCCTTCATCTTTTTAAAATGTGTTTTAGATGGCCATTCATGTATTTGCGGCACCTAAAGAGAGCTCTGAGGTCGGCAGCTGTCGGACGGAATGCCTTCAGATAACAGAGGTGTTTACCTTGATGGTCTCAGGTGGGACTCCGGGGTCGGGAGCCTTCTCAAGGTAGGTGGTCAGATCCTGGTCCACATGCTCAAAGACCAGGGTGAGTTTGGTTTCCCGGTCAGTCCGAGACACCGTGCACACATCAAACAATCTACAACAGGGGAAGGGGTAAAAACAGGGTCAGTATAACCGATCAGAAGGGGAAATAAAACAAAACAGTTGCACCCCGCTACTGCATTAACATCAAATAAAGTTAAATGAAATGTATAAAAACCTGAATGTAGAGTAACCCTGGTTAATGTGAGACGTCTTTTCTGTTACAAATCAATATGTGTGCATTATAAACAGATAAATACAAAAGCTATTTTCAACTTAAGACACAGGTCTGCGTGGATTTTTTTCCCTGAGGGGATGGTTTCTGTTAGGGAAAGTTTAACGTGGCATCTGTGAGACTTTTGTTAGACATCCACTAAATCTTTATTTGGTGTTATTACGGGTTGTTTGATTGTTAAAAAAAGACATCTTTAAGTTTAATAACACGAGAAGTAACACTTTTTTACAAAAAAGAGAAGGAAAGGGGGGAGGGGGATTTAACAAAAAATTAAGACCATCGAGCTTTGAGCACCGGGGTGAGTGGTTGTGTTTCACAGGGCAACTAACTATGGCCAAGAATCCAGATTATGTGGGCAGACCTGCCAAGGCAAGCTGGAAAAAAGCTATCCAGAATGTCCTCCTCAAAGAGCAGTGGACTATAAGCAGCATTCCTCACCAGCCACTATGACAACTACTGCTACTCTTAAAGAAAGTCGAGAGCCTTCATGCACAGGAAACCCAGACGACGGAGTACCATCAGGCCCGATGGGTAACGAGTTACTTGGATTTGATAGGACTAAGCATGGTTTTGCGAGTCGTCTGACCATTATGAACATGTTTGGAAATGAGCCAACAAAAGCAAATAATTGTGCATACCTGAGTCTACAAATAGTATCAATGTAAGATTTTTGGACATAAACACGAAGTAGCTTAATGGCCGTTGAAATAGATGATTGAAGAAAAGAAAATAATTTTGAAACTTAAATTGAGGAAATTGGCCGATAAGATCTGCGGGGAAAACCTGAAGTATTTTTATAAATGAATGCATTCATGGTTTTCTCTTTTTAACTTTTTCAGATTTGAAAACACTACAATAACTAAGCCATAATTAGTCTTTATTATGATAAAATGGGCTAAGAGAGCTACTCGATCTTTAGAAAAATAAATAAACATCCGAGAGCGTGGTGCTCCATCAGTGGACGTGGAGAGGCCAGCAGAAGTGAGATGTGATTTGTTTGACGTATCAGAAGTAGGCATGATGTCACCCAATAGAGAGCGTCCCCTTCCTGAAGCACTGAGGTTAAACGCTCCTCACAGCTTGATTGTTGGACTACAATGGGGGCTCTCAGCAGACACTGAACATATGGAATGAATAATGGACCTCATTACAAACATCCAGGGGTTGACTGGAGTTGCACAGAAGGCCCATGATTCCCTTCCGAGGACTGGTCTGCTCGGTTATGCTAGCTGGTGAGACTTTCTGATGGATTCCAGTCTTGTTTTGTCGGAAAAAATGCTACAATACATGCAGCAATACGAACATGCAGAAAAATGCTTTTAAAAAGAGGGGGAAAAGCATTAAAAAACTCAACGCAACAGATCTAAGATCCTCTAAATTGTCACTTTAGTCTCCAGCATCCAGTTCCGGCCAGCCCAACTTTTTATCCACATCGACGGAAGACCAAAATTATTTTTCATTATTCACCGATGCGTCGGAGATTTATTGTTAGAGGCACAAGGGCACCGGCCATGCCTCTGAAATATCCATTCAGAACTTCCCCTTCAGTCCCAAAGCACTCAATAATCCATAATAAAACAAGCACAAGGTCAGACCTTGGCCTGGGCCAACCTGTGACGCAGTATCCGAATGCCGTCCTGAAAATGGACAATTCGTGGCAAACCTGGGTATCCGAGACCAGAGCAGCCAGTCGAGGAGCTAAGACATAAATTGACTGCATGTAGCAGCATGAATGTAGTCATATGCAGCTCTTTCAACGAGTTCCTCTCCAATCACACTGAAGGATTGGACCTGGACAGAGCAGAACTGATATCTTATACACAGAGTGACTGCAGATCCTATGGATCCAGTCAAACTCCGGTCCAGTTTTTAGAGGTTTGCCCGTTTCGGCACACCTGATTCCCATCAATGGGCCACTAGCTGGCCTGTGCAAAGCTCAGCAATGTCAGGAAGAGATCAGATTTGATCAGAATCAGGTGTCCAGAGCCAGAAAAATGTCTAAAAACCTGCAGGACAGTGGCCCTCAAGGACAGTTTGACACCCATGTTCTACTGACAATTAAAGGAAATAACCTGATACTAAGAGTCCAGTGATATAGACAATATCTGTGATGACTACATTGGACCCTTTTTATAAGATCTGACAAACGCTGTGCAGGAATACATTTCAGACAGATATCTCATTGAGATATAAACAATTACTAACATGACACCCAGGAAGTTTCCTTTAATTATTTAGACAAAGAACTCCCAGCTTGCTGCATCTTTTAACTTGAGGTGTTTTGGTCCCTGTGCAAAATGGTTCCCGAGTTGAGTTTCATAAAATTTTCTATATCATGAGCCTGAAAGCAGAATTCGGACACACGTTTAAGAGAGCGATCCAGGTCTAACAGCCGCCTCGAGCAGGTGTCACATGGGTTCCTGAAACCCGCTCAGCACAGCCAGAACACAGGCTGGTGTCATCTCGTGAATATTTGAATTTTCACATATTAGGACTTCTCTCAGAAGGGGGGGAAGAAAGAAAAAGCTTAATGACTAACTCCAGATTTTCCCAGAAATCCTAACAGGAATCCACGTTCAAATTTAATCACAGATGAGCTTTGAAATGCAAGTCTGAGGGAAACATCTGCTTTAGTGAAGAGATCCAGGAGACAGGTGAGCTTGAACCCTGAATCTTTTTCAGATAGCAAAGCCCCATGGAGAATAATCCATAAATGGATCTCAGAGATTGGATCCAACAGCTTCTGATGAACAGAGGTAGGCATGATCAGACAGGTGTGCTCTCACTCTCACCTGGTGTCAATCCCACTTTCACCCCCCACAAAAAAAAAATAAAAATAGGACAAAAAATCATTTCAGTGCTTTCCCTGTCAAAATAAAAAAAGGTCATGTGAGCTGCAGTGAGTCCATCAAGCAGGAAGTAATGTTCAGCGTCACGTGTCTAGCTTCTCCCCAGCATTCTACACCCGTGCACCGCCCCCCTTTTCCAAAAACACAATCACACAAACGCAACGCACCTCTGGCCCCTTGGACTCACCTGACCACGTTCGGGTGCTCGTAGGTCTCCAGCTGCCTGAGCACCGCCACCTCCCGGATGGTGGAGAGAGGCATCCCCTCCTCCCCCGTCTGGACTCGGACTCGTTTTAGGGCCACGAAGCGCCCCCCGTTCTTCAGATCTCTGGCCTTGTACACCTTCCCGTAGGCTCCTTCTCCAATCTCGGCTACGGGCTCATACTGAGTACCGATGCTTTCTTTGTCCATTGTTGCTGATTCTTTTTTTTTGTGTGTGTGTGTGTGATTTTTCTTTTCCTCCCTCCTCGGCTCTCGCTGAAAATATTGCGGGGAATCCCGGAGAGGGTGACGAGCCAGCCTTTTTTTTTTTTTTTCTCACAAAGACATATTCACAGACAAAAGTTGGCACGTGCGATGCCTAGATGACAAGGGGAGACACAGATGGAGGGAGAGACCATCTTTTGTCACATTTGCTGAAAAGATAACTCCAGGTAGGCATGAACAGGGCTGTCATCGTGTTTTTATTCCGGCTATCCTCCTCCTGTTACGCATTATACGGCCCATGTCCTCCTACCCCCGGAGCCACAACCGGGGGACAAAATCATTCAAATTCGGCCACGTTTAACTGCATTTTTTAGGACCGATCTGGCGTCAGATTGCGTCTTTCTGCCAGTAGAATAAACCCACACGCGCAGTTGCGTTGTCGGACCCACGTCCGCGTGAACTTTCCCGCAGTCGTTAAAGCGATTTAAAAACGAAAAGGGGGAAAAACCCACGCGTAAAAAAATTGGCACGAACTGGCACGCAGAAGGTTCGCGGGGTGTTTCGCAAAGCGCCGACCGGGGGGCAGAGCGTTCTGGGAGAGGAGTTTCTGTTTGAGGAGACCCAAAATTGTGAGCACGTGCTGCATTGTCTGAACTTCCTACAGCAACAAACCTCCTAAAACACGCTCAAACTCGCCCTTTCCGTCCCGAAACGGCTCTAAATGCGTAAAACGGCGCCCTGGCTGAATAATCCCGATGTTTTCATTAGCTGGGAGGGCGTCTCTGAATTTTTTCCAATTTATTTCTGCGTGGACTCCATAATAATAATAAAAAAAAAACGAGCTAAATTGTGGCAAATCTGTGAACTCCGCGTGCCTCGGGTTGAAATGTCCCTGTATTGTAACGCGTCAATTTTAGCGTTTTTTCAATGTTATTTCTTTGCTGTCAAATTTTGCAAAAAAAATACAACTTTCCCCAATTTTTTTTTTTCTTTTTTACCTTGTTGCGCGTCGCCTGTGAAACGTCGTAACGTCGGCATGGCAGGCGGACTGCTGAGGAGGCGTTCGGCGTAAAAACTCCTCCATCAAACGCATCCCCGGCCGCTGTCCTCCATGCGGGGGCCACACAGGTAGTTGACGGTGCAGACTCTAACCCCCATCCCTCAAACTGCACCAACCCGGGCTGAGAGTCTCAAGCGAGA